>JANRGW010039262.1:0-17335 GCA_024733675.1 Psilopsiagon aymara
AGGCGGACGGGCCGCCGCTGCTGCTGCAGAACGGCGGCGGTAATGGGGCGGCCCCCGAGCGGCCGCCGCTGCCCAAGGCCGGCGGCCCCGGCGGCGGGGGAAAGGCGGCACGGCAGCAGGCGCTGCACCAGCCGCCGGCGCTGCAGAGAACCTGGGAGAAGCTGCGCCTGGAGGAGCGGGAGGCGGAGAAGGAGGCGAGGAAAGTCAGCAAGAGCATTGACCGGGCGCTCAAGGAGCAGAAACGGGAGTACAAGCAGACGCACCGCCTGCTGCTGCTGGGTACGTGTGTGTATGTGCAGGGATCTGCGTGTGCGAGGCGTCTGCCTGGGCGGGCAGGTGCCCTCGGGGCTCCCCGGCAGCGCCCCCTCCCCGGCTTCCCCCGTTTTCCTTGGGCGCCCTCCATCCCTCCTTTGTCTCCCTGCTGCCCCCTGCGCTCCCTCCCCTTCTCCCAGCCCTGCCCTCCCGTCTCCATGCCCGGGCTCTCCCCCAGACAGGTTTACACCTTCTTTTTCCTTCCTCCTCCCCGTCTTCCCTCCTCCCCACTTCTGGCCCTGGCAGTGGTTTTGCAATGGAGGGAACACGATCGGCGCTTGTCCTGCGAGGGAGAGCGGCTCCACCCAGGCCGCCGGGAGAGAGCGATGCTGATGGGGGAGCAGAGCGGTCTGCCAGAGGAGAGGAGCCCTGCACCGGCAAGGGGCTGCCTCGGCGAGGTCTGGTGTCAGCGCCAGAGCAGCTGGGGAGCATAAGGGAAAAACTGCAGCAGAAAGGAGGACAAATAGCTATGCGTGAGATGTGCATAGCTCGTGGATGACCCTTCTCTACCGTGTGTAGCTAGGGGTGGTTTAATGAGGAGCGGTAGTATGGGCTTGTGGCTCCTAAATGAGGAGTGCTGAGGAGCAATAGGCTCTTTATCTAGAGAAGCAGTGAGCGGTGGAAGGGGAAATAAGCGGGTGTTGGTATGCATATTCCTCACAGACACCACCTTTATTACAGAATGTATTCTTCAGGTGTTGGCCCTCAAATTTGTTGGTTTTTTTTCAGGGATGACTTGTCAGCTTTTGTCCCCTCTTCTCTGAGTTGCTACAATCGGTCTGCTATTGCCACTGCTCTTTCTAAGCATTAGTTAATAGTCCTCTCCAGAGGATTTGTACCAGCTGATACATTTACAGTATGAAAACCACAGGGGTATCTAATACAAGCATATCATTTCCTGCAGGAAACAGAACAGTCATACTGCAGGGTTGTTTTTTTTTTTTTTTTTATGGTCTGAGCAGAGGGCTTGTTTGGCCTCCTAGCAGTTGTCATAAATCTCAGTTTTCTGTTAGCGTGGAAATGCTGATTTGCTTTTGTGTTAGCTTGCTTTGCATGTTTTTGTAAAGTTGTGTGGTATGTATGGATTTTTGGTGGTTATTTATGTGTATCACAGATGTTGGGTAGTATTATGTCTATCTTCATAAAACTGTGTTTTCGTGTTATTGGATTCCTTCATTCTTGTGGGTGGATGAGGGGAGGAGAAATACAGCAGTGCACAAAAGGTATAAGCAACGTTTGACAGAATTGTAGTGCTCTAATTCTAAAACATCAAATCATGGGCTTTATTATATCCCGTAAGATTCCAGTAGGATCTTATGTAGGATACCAGTATGACCAGTGAAAGGAAAGAAGATGCAATTCCTACTCCATGAATTTAATAATGTTCTTTGTAAAATATTCCTTCTGATACTTGAACTGTTATGGTATTTACCTCTAGAATTTTAAATATTCCTCTTTAAAAGTGTATTTTTAAAATGTTTTTCTCCTGTAACCTCTGAAAGTGTGTTGTGACCAGTATGGCTAAGAGAAGGCAAAGATACTGGTTGATGGCCTTCATGTAGAGAGCAATGTAGATGCTTGAACAAAAGGATCCTGAAAGATACTGCGTGTAGTCTGTAACATGGGTGGTTGTCATAGTAAACTAGAGCATTAAACACCTGTTCAGAAACAATGCAATTTGAAAAATAGACCATCTCCAACCCTGGGCGCCCTGTAAGAAACTCAGCACTCTGAAGATTCTGTGTTGAATTTTGTATGAAATCTGTGTCACAAGCAGAAAATGCTCTCTTGATCTCCGTATCACAGGGAGGAAATGCTGGATTGTTGTTTCAGCTCTGGCAGAGCAGAGCCTGACATAAATGTTTGATTTGGATCTTGGGAGAGCTGCAGGTGCTTCGTGCTTCTGCTTCAAAAAAGTGGAAATGCTGCTCTAGATAAGAGGAAAATATTTGGAATGGGGAAGGATTTATTTGCAGAGAAGGAGTAAGGCAAAATTGCCTTGTATAAGGTAATCATTTTCAGTCTTGCACAGAGGAAGAGACTCGTGATGTATACAAAGCTCTTAGAATAAAGAATATTATCAGCTTGATATTTTATAGCATTTCTAGTGGTAAATATTTTGGTCCCTGTCCCTATGGTGAAGTGAACCTAAAAAGTGTACCTTTGCTAGAGAGAGGAGGGATATTCTTGTAGTTCAACATGGAGGAAATACACAGCAGAGGGGAAATGGTGAATGCAGCGACAGCAGAAAACCATCACAGAATAAACAAAGTTGAGCAACAGTGTTGGTGTGGGCTTTGTTTCTTTTTAAATACAAGCTTGTAAATAATAGCTTCTTTTTGGTTTGTCTTTGTATGTCTTGTACATGAACTGGGGCAAGGTAAGAGGATGTTATCAAGATCTCAGAGGAAAATAAAATGTATAAGAAGCTACTGCTAGATTTCAAAAAGGTATGCACTAGTATCAGAACACTAATAATCTCTAGTGTCTCTAAATAAGTAGTATATTAGAAAAGAAGCTTCTACCTATGTTTGAAAACAGCCTTTCTCTAGAAGCATACCCATTCTCCTTTCATTATGTCAAATGAAAACAGCCAGCATGATGAGCTGTGCGTTTAAGTTCCCAAAATATTATGAAGTCTCAAAGGCTTGTTTTAGTGTATGTTGTAAAATAGCTCTCAAAGAACATGTTCTTGCCTGTCACAGCTTTCCCCAAACTAATGTCTCGTGCTGCACATGATGTTTTGAAGCTCCCCTGTAACCTACATTTGGAAACACTTAATGTCATAACCCGTAATTGTGAAAAGGGGCGTGTGTGCAAAGTGTCTTCCCACATAAATAAGTGGATCTGTATCAGGTGGCTATAACTGAGATGAGGGCGCTTTGCTGGTGCACTGGTTGGGGTTTGTTTTTCTTCTGAAAGATGAACCCACATAAAATGGAAGCTTTCCACTGCAATTACCTGTTTCTTGTTTAATGTCCACTTTAGAAAGAAAGGGCTGGAAACCTTGAATTGATTATTATTATGCCCTGTGTTATTTGAGTTTCCATTTTGTTTTTTTTTTTTCCTTTTATTTTTACAAGAGAAAATGTTAATCTGCACCAAATTCTTAGGATGCTTTTGCTAACCCCAAGATGAAAACTTTTTTTAGGCATACGTGTTTATTGCACTGATTTACAGGGCTTGGTCAGTGTCTTGTACCTTTGGTTTCTGTCTTGTTTTGCTTGGTCTTCTATTTTTTTATTATTTTTTCTTTCCAGAGAACTGCAAACACTCATCTACAAGACTGTTTAGCTGCTGTTTTCCTAGAAACTGTACAAACATTACAAATCACTTTATAGCAGCAATTCAAATTCTCATTTCCAGGCTCATATTTTAAACTATTCTGGGAGTAAGTGGGGTAAAGGCAGACTGGCTTTAAACAAAATGCTAACCACTGTGGTATAATCAAGGCTCATGTAATGTTGAAGTAAGCCATAGATAGTTTTATTTATTTATTTTCCTAGACAGCTATTGTCTTCTAGTATCATCTAGCTCCTCTTTTCTTCCATTTCCCCTGGCTCCTGCTTGCTGTCTTAATTTTGGATGACTTTCTCAAGCAGAACTCATTCTGTTGCACTTCCTTACTAAACTGAAACTGAAAGTGTTGGAAGTAAAAGCTTTTCTGTTCCAGAGAAACTGAAAGTAATGATACAGGGATTGAGGGAGGGAAAATGGAGATAGTAACTTTTTTTATTTTTTTATATTTTAAGGTACTGTAGCGCTTACACAATACTTAAGTTTTGACTTGATAGCGAAATTTAGATGTTTGATGATGTTTATGTACAGAAGTGTGTAAAACATAAAAAGAAACACTGCTTCCCTGAATTAATGGAGAGCAAACACATAGATGCCTTGTCAAGTGAGGGGAGTTCCAAAGTGGTAGGTGTATAACAAAAGTAATGCTTTACTACAGTTTCGTTTTCTTAAATACACACCTGATGACTCTTGTCAGAATTAAACTCTGTTGCAGTGGATTTTAGACTACGGTTGCAGTCTTATTTATGTATGCCGCCTCAGCAAACCCTGGTTTATCATCCCCAAACCAGTTTTAAGTCTTACAATTAAACCTAATGCATCTTATTTTAAAATAACTTTTATATAGTTTGAACTCACACTGATTGATAAATACCTGAATTTAGTTTAGCTGGAGGTGCTGATACTTTCCCTGTGCCTGTTTAAGACTGTGTTCTTAGGGTGCTTTTCTGTTACCATGAGAATGATCTCCCTAATGTCCGTAACAGAGCTGGGTATCATTGTTTGTGTTCCACAGTTGCACCCCCTTGTTGGATCCTATATATGCCTATTTTGCCTTTACAAAAAAAAAATTGTTGGTTTGTGCTGATCCCTAAGGTTTTAGGATCCTTACAACCAGGTAGTTCTAGCATGTAGATAGTGGATATATCATTGGTAGGAGCAGATAATTTCAGGGCTTTGAAGTAATGTGCTCTGAGTACTGACCAATGTCATAAAATAAATGGGGTTTATAATCCGTAATCCTCTGCAGAAGGCCTTCACATGTCTTTTGAAATGCTCTTCTGCTTTTGTTGTAAATTATATGAAGTCCTATACACACTCCTTGCAGATAAGCAAGCCAGTAGGCAGAAGTCATCAGGACACGTTGGAATTAGTTCCTAATGTTGGTAGTTTTTTAAAGTGTACTGGAAGCAATCCCTGAAATGCAACACTATTCTGTAAATTACTGAGTAATTGCATTTAGCCCATAATTAGCTGGTTTAGCTGATTTCCATTCTTTGATTAATTTTGCTTATTTTTTAATCACTTAGCATGGAATAGAACAAAAAAGTGTTAGTTTTTTTCTTCAGTGCTAAGCATAACACTGCTGGGAGGCTCTAACTGCTGTACAAGGGTCAGTTCTGCAGCTGTTACTTAGGCAATGTGAACTTTGGGTTATTAGGCAAGTTTTGTATATCAGTGTGTATTCCACAAATGCTTTCTGTAACATAGTGTCTTAATTAAGCAAGCTATGATAGTAACTTCTTTGTCATTTTAATTTCCCATTGCCACTGCAACTTCTTGACTGCAAAAATTTTAAAGAGCTTGTTAAACTTCTGGATTTGCACGTTTTCCCTTTCCCCATGTCATCACCTCTATCCCCCAAGTTTATAAGAAATACAGTTTAAAACTTTGTTCCCATGTTTATTTCTTTCCACTGCCCAATGTCACAACCCGTATTTCTTACCTTGCCAGACCTTTGACATTCCTTAATTAAATTGTAACATATTTTTTCAATCTCCAAGATTGAAATTATATAGTTATAATAATAGTTATATTGTGGGATGATTTCTTTTCCCATTTTAGCATCTTTGACACAGTGTAACTATACAAATGTGGGGAAATACTTCCTGGGGTTTTGTGTATGTGTTTTGGTTTGTGTTGCCTTTTTCTTCTTTATTTGGTTTGTTTTGTTGGGTTTTTTTCCCCCTAAAGTCCTGGCTGTCTTCAACTTCTCAGGTCAGGTACCATTTGAGCTCAGAAAGTTAATTTTCAAAAAATTCTTTCTTCTTTTTAATCCAACATTGTGGCTGAGCTGTGGGGGAAACTTGCCTCTCCCTGTGCTTACCAAGTTTAACTTATTTTCTGCCTGTTCTAGAAAAGTTTTGCTTTTACTGAATGAGATGGAAATGGTTCTCCTCCTCAGACTTCTGAATAATACTAGAGAGACAAAATGGTGCAAGTGAGATAACAAAGCTGTTGCTTACCCACCAGCAGAAGAGACAGAAACTTCTGAGTTACCATTTTGCATTGGGGAAGTCTTGACCCTACTTTGCAGCATTTTCTTAAATTTTGTGTGGTTTGGATATTTTGTAATGCCTAGCCAGAGGCTCTTCTTAGACTGGACAATTGATGGGTTGAGCAGATCAGTCAAAACATAGAGCATATGTTACTCAGCCCTTTGACTGGTGCCACAGTCCAAAAGAAATCTAAGGCTGTGTTTCACTGAAGATGCAGATCTATTTTTAGATATGAAAGATGTACGTCATTAGTTATTACTTAGTGTGTTGTTAATAAAAACAGCCTTTTATAGCCAGTTAAGATCATTCAGTTATCGTTTAGTCTTACAGCCTTGCATGGTTGTTTAGCCCTGGGAGGTATTTGTTGTGCTGCAGTCATGAACACATCTTTCACTTTATGGGCACAAGCTTTGTCTTACTGTGCCATTACTTACAACTCTCTGACCCAACTGGTTTAGGTTTCCTCAGTATTTTTAGTTGTTTTCTTTTGATTGATAGTATCATAAATTCAATAAGGCTGTGTGGTTTGTTTGCTTTTTTTAAATCCCCAGAGTGCAGGGTCTGGAAGAAGTGCAGCCTCATAACTGGCCTGTGCACATCATACTTATGCCTTTTCCAAAACTGGATAAGCATGTTAAGTGTAGTGACTAGTGGTATTTCATTTTATCCCTCTAGCACTGTATTTGTGAAACTCCTTCTCGTGATTTGTTTGCACGTGAATATTAAATACAAGTTTGAGGACTTAAAACCTCTCTAGATAAGCTGTATGAAGAAGGAAGGATGTGTAGTTTGGGACTGGACAAGGTAACAAGTATATAAGAAAATACGTATTATTTCATTTTCTGTGTTCACATGCAAAGGATCAAAAAGCCCCAAGAAAAACCTTCCGATTAATGTTTGTAACATAAGGCATAGCACCAATCACTTGTAATGGAAGATCTTAACTGATAAGATCTCTTTGAAGTCAAACTTGAATCGGTTTCTTGTAATCTGGTATTTTACATTTGTTTGTTTTTAAACTTAAGTGGAATTTATAACTCTACAGTCTTATATTTAAAGTCATGTTAGGTTTCAAGACTAATAAATTATTCTTTCCAAAATACCATTACTGTAGTAAGCCAAATTCAGGTCATACTTTAAATGCTGTTTTCTTTATTTCAGCCAAGAATTTACATTATGTGGGGACAGCATGCATTTTTGAGTTTATAAAGCTATGTGAAAGTAGAAAGCTCTCCCCTCCCCAAGTATTTAAAATAACAAAAATAACTGAGAAGTCTTTCACTTCCTTTTGAGATAACTGTCATTCCTATGAAGGACAAAAACCAAACTCTTCTCAGCAATCATTTTGAGTGAATTGTGTAGTTGGTCTTCAGAAGCTGAAGAAAAGAAGAATGTTCCTTCTGTGGTTTGGGTTACTGCACGCAATGGAGATAAAAAGCAGGCTGAAAAAAAATTTGTAATAAACCCCTGAAAATAAATAGAGTTCTCTGTCTCTGGGTATCCTTTCCCTGCTCCCAATCACTCTTATTTAAGTACTGGAAAATGCGTACTTTCACATATGTGTAGTATACTCTGCATTTAATTTGTCATACTTGCCTTAGAATGGATGTAAAGAGTTTTATTCTTTCATCAGGAAGAGTGAAGGCTATGTTAAGAAGTGTGGATCATCATGGATCCTTACTCATCTGTGCAAGCGTAATTTATGTTAAGTAACTCAGCCTTCTATTGAAAACTGTCATGAACGTGGCTGGGGGCATTACCAACTCTGTTATGTTACAGTTTTCTTAATTACGGAAAAATAGTCACTCTGGATCTTCAAGCAAATGCAGAATGCACAGCATGATGTTAGGCAGTGCCTTCTTAGGAATCATCTTTATTTTCTTGAACACCTCGCATGTGGAGGACTGAGTTATAACAGAAGCAAGTTGCTGCTTTTTTTTATTTTTAGTGACAGCACTCATTCTTACTTCAGGTGTTTGAATTCATTTCATGTTGATTGAAGAGTAGTTTGCTATTCTAGACGATACTTTTTCAGATATATACACACATGTGTCTATATGTGCACATGCATGACCACAGAAATTCTCACAGAACGCAGTAGATCACATGAAGGAGTTTAGGTGAGTTAGACCAGCCTTCAAGAGTATGTGGCTGGATTCTATCCTGTTATATATAATAGTTTTAAAGCTATGTAGGAGCAGGACAAGTCTAATGGATTCTGCAACAAGTTTTTGTTCTTTTTGGTTTCTTTTTTTTTTTTAATCCTCTGGCTCATTGAATGCATGAATTAAAAATAGACTTCTGGAGTTATCAGCCTGCTCTGAGCTTGCTCTAATTGTCTAATTCACTTTTTAGGGGAGATATGAACAAGGTAATCTTAGAGTGGTTAGAGCTGGAAGGGACCTTAAAGGACATCTAGTTCCAACCCCCATGCTATCAGCAGGAGCAGGTCCACTGGACCAAATTAGTCAAAGCCCCATGCAGCCTGGCCATGAACATTTCCAGGAATGGAGCTGCCACAACTTCTCTGGGCAGCCTGTGCCAGTATCTCACCACCCTCATAGTAAAGAATTTTTTTCCTAATGCCTTATCTAAAGGACTGCAAACACCAACCTTTGCAAAGAAAACTTGGTTTGGTTTTTTTTTTAAATGTTCATATATAAACTATAAAACTAACCTGCAAAAGAATATAATAATTTGTGTAAAGGACATACGCAAAAATAACCTGTGCATAACCTGCAAAGGTGTGTTTCAAGAGTTTGGTTCCTTTTAGTTAAAACAAAATCTTTCTTCTTTTCTAAGTGGCAAGATGGTGTGGAAGGTGTTTGTTTTGTAGCATGGCTGGGTTTTCCCCAGTCATTTACTCACCTTATATTAAAGACTGAACAAAGGAAAAAAATCTTTGATGTGTATAAGATAGTTTTTTCTGCCTCAGCTGTTCTTAAGAAACTTGTATTATGTAACAAGAATACTACTATTATGTGCTGCCATGCAACATTGTCATGTATAAGCAAGCAGGAAAACTGCATTGAGACTGGATATAACTTACAATGAGTTTCAGATCCTTCTAGGTGTTGGGTCTACCAACTCATGAGTATGTCATAATGCAGAACTGTAGCTGTTTAAACTGTTTTGCTTTTATCCCTGGAAAATACTTCCATGGCAGAAAGCAAATGGGACCTACAGGACATTAATTCTAATTCTGATTGAGTAGATGATCTTGTGTTGATTTAATGTTCTGAAAGAAAAACACAAATTCTTTATGGAGTGTTTTCTCACCATTTGATGGGGAGAGGGGGAAGCACAGAAAACAACTAACCATCCTTCTTCATTCATGTAAGTTCTCATTACTTTGGTCTGTTTAACAGAACTGAACTCCAAGTTCATATTGATCTAGTTTTTCCATATGAGGAAATAGCTCTGGGAAGGGAGCACATGCTTGTGGCACTTGGAGAAAGACTGCATAACAATTTGCATGTAAACATCTGCCATGAATTTTTCATTTTAGTAAATACATCCTTATTCTTACTTATAAGAATATTTTGAACAGTCTTACACTTTTTGTGATTCTTCAGTGCTCTAAAGCCTTTAATTTGTCTTAATGGAAGACTTACAGAAGCAGTAGAGTTGTGCTTGATTTGGTGCTTGCTGGTGTCTTGCTGTCATCAGAAGTCATAGCAATCCCTCTGTTGTGTTCATGAGTTTCTGTTATATTCAGGGTGCATAAGGCAGCTGTTCCAAATTCTGTTGGTGATCTTTCAGCTTTTCATATTCTACTCCATGTAGTGTCTGGATTCATGTGCTTGTTTGTTCAATAGTCTTTCCAACTTGATTATTATTGAAACAGTATAGTTGGTGTGTAGTTTCTTTGGAGTTGTTTGCTTGTTTTTAAGTGGGGAAACTACAGTAATGTTTAAGGAGGCACCACTTTTAACTCATACAGATGTTGACTCAGCAGAGGAGGGGAGAACAAAAATGCGTACTGTGGTGTTTGGCTTGCAATATGTAGGACTCTCTTCTGTCAGTGGATTCTGTCTCTAGGTATATGTAAACTAAGTTTTTGAACTACCAGAGGTGGCAAGAAAACTGCTTCACAGGAAAGCTGAAAAAGAGAGAATAGTTCCTTGGTTCTTGAAGTTGCTCATAATATGATGTAGAAAGGATAACCTGAAGAGTAATCCTCTCTAAAGACAATTTTGCAATAGTTCTCATCTAGTTAAAATGGATTCACAGACTTGGGAATCTGTCTCCTGGAGACTGAACAATTACTTTCTAATGTAGGAGGAAAAGTTAAAGCAATGCAGTAAAAGGTCAAACAGCCTTTCAGATGACTGTGTTACAGAAGGATTAGGGTGTTGGGCAGGGGTGAGGCGGGACCGCCTTTCATGCTGTTTAATGCTATGCCCAGTGCCATTGCTAGTGCTCCTGGTCCAGCAGTTTCAGGAAAAGAAAATAGGGGCTCTGGTGCTCTGAACAAGAATGAGCAGATGTTTCACACTTGATCTGCATCCCCATACAATGCTTAGCAGCAGGTATGTATTAATACCTGATTTGACTTTTGGGGCAGACCATTCACCGTAATAAATTGGGGGTTTTGCGCACTGATTGTGTGTGGGAAAAGTGGCACAGCCTGCTAAGGCTCTTAAGCACCTGAAGTATTCTAGTACATGTACATAGGGTACCGGCAAAACAAATTCATAACCTTTTCAAGCCTTAACGATATAACATCCTACTATGTTGACTGCCACTAAAATGTAACCTTTTCTTAATGGCAATATGTCTCTAATATTAAAAATGGCTGAAAGATTATGGGAGCCAAAGTTTACTTCTTTTTTTTTGTTTGGGTTTTTTTTCTCCATTCTTTGACTTCGTTTTTAAAGTGAATCCAAAGCTTCCCTGTAAAACCTCACTTTGTGTTTCTTCGTAGTTCAAATAAATTTGTTTAAAAGTTTAAGTACTTTTAAATAAGTTTAAAAAAATCTGTCATTATTTTTTCCCCTATGTATTCTGTATCCTGATAGCCCTAGTAAAAGAATAATTAGAAACTTACTTGAACTGGTTATTTTTATGATGTGTAAAAAAAAATGATGAATTAATCTGCCTTAATCCTTGCTAGAAAAAACAATCTGGAGATACTACTAAGTGCCAAATAAATACAGCATCTTTTGAGTTCAGTCTTTTATACCCTAATGCAGTTCTCTCTAAAGTTGGACTGGTAAAGACTTTACTATTTGTAGCTGCTTCATCAGCATTAAGTAAGCAACCAGGCAATGGAGCAGATTTAAGGAATTTATGAATAAGTAGACTGAAAGTCCAGAAGTGACCAATAAGATTTTTTTCCTTTTGACTATCTATGTGACCAAGAAATGATTTTATTTCCTAAATAGTCTCTGTGATCTAAATAAGTTAATTGAATTTTAACGTGAATATTGCTAAGGTAATCCTCATCTAAAGGGTTCAAGCAGTGATATTGCTTGTGACCTATTTTCAGTTCCGAATAGGGCGCATGCTTTGTCCCACTCATCAACTACAGCTTCTGCTTGGTTGAAACTCATACTGTGCTTGCTCTCTAGCTTGTTTGTGGCTGAAACTCATACAGTTATTCCATTCCCTGAAAGAAAACAGGCTGGAAAATATTCCTTAAAAGCTAACCGTGCTCTTCACCTGTTGCTCTTGTCTGAACTCGGAAGTGGGTAATGCCGGCTTCTAATGATGATTTTGTTTGCGCTTATCTTCTGGAGGAAGTATTGTTCTTATTTTTTGACTTGGTTCATCAAATGGTTCAGAATTACTATATATCCAAGTCTTTCTGAAACAGGCCTATAAAAACCTTTGTACTCTGCTTCTGCTGCTTCTAGAGGTACAACCTTGCAGTGGCTTACTGAAGAGTATTATTTTAGTGCACCATGTTTATCAGAGTTACTGTTCTCCAAAATTATTGCTCATCTACACTTCAGTCTTTTGGTAAGCTAGCATTATTCACAGTATCTTTAATCGGTGACTAAAAGTTTACTGATTCTTTGAGGACCTTACTAGCAATACTGCATCTAGTTGATGATTAACAATTAGTTCTTGAAATCTGTCTGTTAGCTGATTCCTGATCCACTGAAAATGTGTTGCATTGATCATTTGCAGAATAACAACAGGCATACATGTGATGCTTATTTAGAATATCAAATGTCTTATATTGACATAAGCATTTAACTTAATGAAGTGTTTTCTATCAATATCCCTTAAATAATTTTTAGTTAATTTAGGTGGTAGATACAGTCCTGTACTCAGTGGAATGTGATTTTTCTCAGGCTGTGTGTGATCTAAATAATGGGATCTCATACCTGAAATGCTTTTTTTTCTGATGCTCTGAAGTTATTTGTCAGAGTAACAGTAAATGTAATTGACATTCTTTATGCCATTATCTGTGGTGATGTGCAGGACATGCTTGGATCCATCGTATAAGGAATTTTTCTGTAAGTGTTAAAGAAGGAAATGGTGAGATCAACTTGTGAAGAAAGAGGGCTGGAAACTCTGTTTAAATAATTGTTTGACACACAGAGCATTATTTGCTGTTACTATTTTAAGGTAGAAAACATAGCCTGGCATTTCTTAGTGAATATTTTCATTTAACAGTGAGGCTGATTATCCATGTTCTTGTCTAGCATGATCTAGAAAAGTTTGGTCTGTTCCATCTGCATAGCCTGTTTTTAAGGTGGTTCAGACTGTCGGCTTCCCTCTCATTTTATTTAAAAAGAGACGTTACTTATTTAAATTGTTACTTTCAACAAGCTGAAAATATGAAAGATTAAGCCAATTGAATGTTTACTGATGCTGCAGACTAGAGCAGGAGGGGAAAAAAAAATCTTAGTATGTTGGTTTTGTTGCCTGCTTTTACTTACTACTGTCTGTAGCCACAACTGTCTTCTGTGCTGTGTTATATTTTATATGCAGTTGCCTGGACCTCTTACGACCACTGTGAAAATTAGCTGATTCTTGATACTTTTTGCTTTCTTTGTTTATGGCTGAAAAATTGCTGATCATTTGGGGTTTGAAATCATCTTTACCATAAAAGACCCCAAATCAAAATGTTAAGTTCTTAAGTCCAAGCACTTAGTAAAAGAAGTTTTGATTTAGGTCAGCTTTTTGGTGTCTTTTTTATTTGGTAGCAGTTAGGAAAGTTAATATCTGTTAGAAAAACTGCTTATTGTCAGAATTACTGTGTTACATATTAAAAGTCAACTCTTACTCTAGTTCTTTAATAACATAAAGGTAGAGTTCTTACCTTCATAATCCTTTATTAATACATACATGAATGAAGAATTAGGTCTCTGTGAACACATTGGAGTATTCTTGTTCTTTAACTCCTAAATGCACACTACCAATTAAATTTACAAAATACTTGAGTGAGTGGACCACCCTGTCATCACAGTCTTTTTTTTTCCCTACTTCTCAGGTGTGTACATTTTTTCAGAGCACCAGATGCTTGAAAAGCTTTCTTGACCCCCATATGTGGTTGACAAAGTATTTAACATTTCAAAGGGTAGCCCTTCCTCTATGGGTGTTCTGCTTTTGCTGGAGCCAGGTCTTGTAGCAATTTAATTAACTCTACATAGGGACCCATCCTGTGAAGGAAATGTGCATTTTCTTTTTAAGAAGATCATCCAAAATAGATCGCAAGCAAAAGCTGTGGAGGAGGAGAAGTAACTTTAAATACAGGAGTAGATGCATTACTGATTTTGCTGCATTATGTAAAGATGTAAGTCAGTGTAATGGGCAAGTATGCAAAACACATGCTTCCGTTGAAAACATAGTGAGTCTTCCTGTTGCTGCAAGAATCCCAGAAGTGAACTTAACTCTGCAGTGTCATCAGTCTGGAATTTACTGCTTGAGCTGGAAGAGGGAGCAGAGACCCAGAGGCATGGAAGAAAGTTATTTTCGTTATTGTCATCTCGGAATGTCTCATTTTTTCAGCTAGAATATGGTATGTGTGATGAGAAGTGCTTCCAAATTACTGGGCAGTTTTGTCTTACAAAAACTTCAACTGGAGCCAAACGGTCAGCATTGTGGAAGGCTTACACACGCAAGTGTTATGTTACGTACTCTGAATATACCATTTTCTTCAAGAATATTCTTGAATATTTGTTTAGTGTTGTCACTTTGTACCTACTTCAGTCACTTGGTACTTCTTTAAGCGATGGTGATAATTCATTCATCTAAAACATTATTTTTTTTTTAAGGGAGCTTTTATTCTGACATAAAACTGAAAATGCAGTTTCTTTTATGGAGCCCATGAAATGCAGCCCCTGGCTCAACAGCAGGATGCTAATAAAATTAATATGTATTTCAGAACAGCATGCTACTTTACAATATTGACAGAAACATTTATTTGCTTGTTTAATTTTCCCTTCTGATTGTAAATGTCCGTGGGTATTCAATCATGGAAAACTTCAGGCTATGAGGTTAAAACCTAATAAAATCAGCTGAATTGTGTCATATAATGAAAATCATGAGAAAGACAGGACTACAAGAATCAGTAGGGTTTGATTTTGACTATAGTTAAACTGTCAAATACATGTGCAAAGGTTCAGCATTTCCAGCATGAAGGGTATCTGTTCAAAATTTATATATGTCTTATATCAACATGCATTATGTTGTCTTTGATTACATGATTTTGCTTCCTTTCTACAATCCTCATAGGTCCGTGCCTACCTTACCATATATACAGTATAGAATAAATAACAGCAACTAAGTAAGAAATGTTGACTGACATCTTTATTTCTTTAATGTGGAGTAATTCTTGCACTGTATGCAGGAGTCTTTAGGATCTTGTGTGAATTTTTCTAAGGAGTGAACCGTAGATAGGTTTCCTGTTGTACAGATGGAAAATCTAGGTAGAAGTGGCTCATGGTCAAACTTACACATCATCTGAATTTTAATTGCTTTGGATGTCTAGAGCCTGGTATACTTCCAGAATTATTTTAGAGCTGGTACAAAAAGCTACTACCTTTGATGTCCAAATTACTATGTTAATATTTACTAGAATTTCTGAAAACTGCTTCTCAAATACTCTTTGAGAGTGAGAAAACTAAATGGTAATGCTGCAGCTGTATGGCCTCCTCTGATGGCCATGTATCCAATATGCGAACTCAGCTGAACTGAAGAACAAACTGAACCTTCTGGTACTGTTTTTATGTCCCAGTGACAGCCTAATGATCTGGGCCTCTCAGGTGCTTGTCAGACAAGTCCCCCGTCGTGATAACGTAAGTTTTCCGAGTCTTAGAAGTGTGCTGTTCCTGTTTTTCCTGTCAGTGATCTCCTGTTTCTAGTCCAGTGAAGAGTGATGACTTGTAGCAGCTGTTCATAACCTTTTGCTTCACTTCAGGTAACCATGAGATTCAGTATTGTAGAGGGTGTTTTGGCAGCAGCGTGCCATGTTGGGAAAGCTGCTCTATGTTCTCAAGGTTATCAGGCTGCACTGCTACTGCAGATATTGCAAACTGAAAAGTCTCCGTCTTGCTTTGGGAGCAAGAGGATAAGATACAAGAATAGTGGGAGTCTCTTACTGCAACAAGCAAAGGTCTCTGAGCCTGGACAGATAGACAGTTATATTCCTGTGGGGGCAAGCATTGTCCCTTATTCCTTGTTGCTAATGCATGGCAAGAGTGCCTGGGGGAAAAAAAAATATTGAAGAAACAGTTTGTTCTTGCTGTCATTAATCTGATTTACCCAGTCTGAAGCAGGCTACTAGTTAATGAATTGGATGTTACCAGGTTTTTTTGTATTGTCCAGCTCATCATAATACTTTCTGCTTTGGTGTACCACCTCTGGTGATAGAATTGTTTATGTAGTGGTAGATTTTTTAATATAGAGCTTCTGTATAATTATTAGGCCTGCCATTTTTCCTTAGAAAATGTATACGACTATAAAAATTACACCTCACAAATATTTGTGAGCTGTATGAGGTACTGAACATGCCATCAGTTGACTTGATAACAGTGGAGATTGGAAATTCTGCATTTCTTGATTGGAACAAACTGGGATTCAAATCCCATTCAAAACATGATGCAATCTTCTTATTTTAGATCCCACATCTATTCTGTTGCTCAGGATTTGTTTTGTATCTATCTGTGGCCTAATCTGTGTATCTGTGCCTGAACTGGTAAATCCTGTGGGATCTAATCTAAGCTGAGGTCAGTGTTGGATAAACCATATCAGTAATTCGGAAATAACCAAATTGCAGATCTGATTTCTGACTATTTTAACTTCAGCGTATGTTGGTTGCTCTCAAAAGACCAGAGGAGTTATGAAGGAATTTCAGGGACTTGTCCATAAATGTGGAATAAATTTAGGCAGAATTTGAATGATTTTCTCCTGGATGCATAGCAAGAAGCTGTGACCTGACTGCAGCAGAACCACTCTAGGAAGACCTGCACTGGTATCACTGAAGTGCGAGATGACTTCTGCGGTAGCACTCAAAGCTTTATTCTCTGTTCCCAGTTGCATGCTAGTTTAGGCATAAAGAGCAGTGTCACTGGATATGAACGCACGTGTCTCTGACCTGCTATGCAATCAAATGTTCAGTGAAACAAACCTCTCTGTGGTAAGGAAAGGCTACAGTTCCTCTTCTGTAAAGAAAACTGTAACAGCCTGTTGGTTGTATCAAATGTCTTTATGCCAGTTTCAACCAGCTTCAGCAGTTTACCAGATACCATGCTCTATCACCTTGATTGGTTCTCCAGTCACCATTTGCATTGCACTGAATGAAGCAGGATTCTGTAGCAAAGAATGCCATGACTTGTCCCACAGCATAATTGAAACTGTTAATGCTATATTTGCGATTTAGTAAATTGGAAGTAAAGTTGAAAAGAAAACTTTGTTAGTTTTATTTTAAAGGCAGCTTGGATGTTTGTTTGGTTTTGGTTTTTGTTTCTGGTGGTGGTTTTTTAGTTTTTTTTAACAACACAGGAAGGTGCTTAATTTCAAGCTCAGCCTATGAAAGATCTTCTGCTGAAATACAGTAGGTGCAGTGGATAAAACACATATAATCATAGAATAGTTAGGGTTGGAAAGGACCTTAAGATCATCTAGTTCCACCCCCCCAGGTATGGGCAGGGACATGTCACACTAAACCATATCACCCAAGGCTATGTCCAGCCCGGCCTTGAACACCGCCAGGGATGGAGCATTCGCAACTTCCCTGGGCAACCCATTCCAGTGCCTCACCACCCTTACAG
>JANRGW010039262.1:24383-53089 GCA_024733675.1 Psilopsiagon aymara
TGCTCTCATGAGACCTCACTTGGAGTACTGTGTGCAGTTCTGGTGTCCTCAACATAAAAAGGACATGGAACTGTTGGGACAAGTCCAGAGAAGGGCCATGAGGATGATGAGAGGACTGGAGCACCTCCTGTGTGATGACAGGATGAGAAAGTTGGGTGTGTTCAGCCTGGAGAAGAGAAGGCTGCGTGGAGACCTCATAGCAGCCTTCCAGTATGTGAAGGGGG
This sequence comes from Psilopsiagon aymara, assembly GCA_024733675.1. NCBI lineage: Eukaryota > Metazoa > Chordata > Aves > Psittaciformes > Psittacidae > Psilopsiagon > Psilopsiagon aymara. Next base: position 24,608 of record JANRGW010039262.1, read on the forward strand.
GCTATAGGGATGCTGGGGAGGGACTCCTCAGTCGGGACAATAGTGAGAGGACAAGGGGTAATGGGTTCAAACTGAAACAGGGGAATTTTAGATTGGATATAAGGAGGAAGTTCTTTCCTGTAAGGGTTGTGAGGCACTGGAATGGGTTGCCCAAGAAAAGTTGTGAATGCTCCATTGCTAGCGGTGTTCAAGGCCGGGCTGGACATAGCCTTGGGTGGCATGGTTTAGTGTGACATATCCCTGTCCATGGCAGGGGGGTTGGAACTAGATGATCTTAAGGTCCTTTCCAACCCTAACTATTCTATGATGCATATTCATACTGTTCTTACAAAGAGAACCATCATGCCCTACTCAGTTTAAACAAGGGCCATTCTAATATGAGAACTTGTATGTGGACTCAAGCTGATGCATCCTGAAGAGGACAGGCTGATTGTGCAGCTTTTCTTTGCAGTCATGCAAGTTTAAGATCTAAACCAGGAATTCTTCAGAAAATCATAGTGTTAAATCTTAAAACTACAGTATTATTCAATAACTGGCAGACCTCCTTTACTGTTTTGCAATATTTATGTTGCCTTCTTGCCACCATCTCATCCAAGGAAAGCTTGAATAGATCTGAAGCTTAATAAGCCTTGGTTTATGTTGTTAAATGTGGTATATTTATGATGTTCCATTCCCCAAAATACTAGTTGTATTGTAAGTGTTAATGATGGGATTGCTCTTTCATATAAATATAAATATAGTACAGTCTACTGGCCTTCACTGCTGAAAAAGCTGTATTTGATGCAGTGTGGTTATGAAACAGAGTGCAAATGAAGCCCCCTTTCCTTCTTGGTGACTGAGATGGATGTTCTTGTCCTTTGTTCATCCTGTTAATTACACAGCATAAAGGAAGCCTGTGGAGAGAGAACTTTCATTTGACCAGTCACTGTAGGTGTTTTTCTGTATAATCAGCAAAGAGGGAATTATTTGAGGTTTTTTTTTTTTTTTTTCCCTTTCTCTGTGTTGCTTTTTTTGCTGACAGCTTTGAAAATGTAGGGGTTTCTGCTCGCATTTGCATAATTTGCATTCAAGAGCAGATCTGGTAATAGAAAATGCCTTGTGCAAGAACTGCCCGACTTGCACTGTCGTAGATCAAAAATTCAGATGGAAAATTGACAAGATGTAGGAATTCAGAGAAGTAATCAGTTCTTTAATTCTGGAACAATTTGCTTCTCCATGGAGGATCTTGCAACATACGCTGTAATGTGATACTTGCTGGGAAGAAGAGGCTACTTCTTTCTAGTTAGAGGGAAAGGGAATGGCATATACTTGTGGGTATGGTGGCTTCATTAGAAATAGGTCAGCACCCTACATGTTTATCAAATAGCTGGGGTTTAAATGAACTATCAGTGTTGCATGCAAAATTGAAAGGTGCAGAAAATAAGGTGTAATTGCTGCAGTTGCTTATAGGTACATGTATCCATATAGTCTTTGGAAATGGTATGGTTTCTTCAGAGGGGCCATAACACTTCAGACTTTTCTGTGAAATGACACACTTCTGTTGACTAGCTTACATCAAAATGTGACTTTATTGTCCTTCGATACTTCTATTTTAAGTCTGTGCAACATATGTTACTGCTAATTGTTGGATGACACTAATTCGCTGTATTTGTAGCACAGATCATGTAAGAAATATTTCCCAAGTAGAGTAGGTGTATGCTACACAAAGAGTAATCACTTAAGAAACAGGCTGGTTGCTTCATCTGTTACATATTTTGCATTGAAAACTTAGTGGTTTTCAAACCACTGTGTTTCAGTGGTATTGGCAACATTCAAAGACTAATATTGCTTATGGGTGGAGTTGAAAAGATTTCTGTACAAAATGTTGGCAACTGGGACTGGCAAGATTTGCTTTCCAGACTTAGTAAGCAAATTCATATTAATTGGCATATAGTATTATGTCTTCCATCACTTAGTAGGTTACCAAAGGGTTAAGGGCAAGTCCGGTGATTCCCACTTTGTTACTATACAATAAAGCAAATACGGGCACCTTATGGAGTCTAGCTGCATTCAAAAAAAGCATTTGAGCATGTTAGTGTTTCCTATGCCATGTTGCATAGGGAGGGAATCTGTTGAACACCCTTCTGCTGTTCAGCCAGCAAGAGTTTTGAGAAAAAAAGATCTAAGCTACATCCTCATGAAAAGTGTCTCTCTGTGTGTAGAACATGCTTATATATAGCTATTTGACAGCATTTATAGTCTACCTAAAGCTTTGTATCATTTCAGCTGTTCCTTTGGAGAGGATGAGTTTACGAGTAAGTCAACAAAGGCTTTGGGTCTATTTTGAAATCTTTTTTATAAACACATGGTCTTTTATGTCTTTAAGATTCTTTGAAGCGTAAGTCAGGACCTTAAAACAAGAAACGAAAATATTTTTATTAGCTGGGAGTGGTCTCACTTCAGAATTGGAGTTGGTTTTCTTGGCTGTGATACTGGTAAATTCTGCTTGTATATGCATAAAATATGTATATGTGTAAGTGTATTGGATATAGTAAATGAATTTCTGTTTTAAAACATAACTAAATCATTTAAAAGCCATCTATCTGTATCATTCGTGAATGAAAAAAAAAAAAACAAACCCAGAAAACAGTAATATTAAGAAGTCTGTTTTAGGTTATCTGTGTCACAGTCGCTGAGCTCATGTCCTTTCCCCTTCCTTTTTGTTAATCATTCCCTCATGAGCTCCAGTCATCCATTCTGTTCTAGGAGGGATCGGCCATTTTTTCCTGAGTTTATATATGCTGGGCCTATAAACTGTGACTTTTTTAACGTGTCTGTCTTGCATCCAGATTTTTGATACTATGTTTCTTGTAGAAGACAGAGGATTACTAACCCCTGACTGTAGAATCTTCCTAAGGCACAGCATTGTCTGTTAAAAAGAAGAAGGAGTAAAAAAAATCGTGGGGAATGTCTTTTTAAAACCGTGATCATACCCTTTTATGATCAGACCGTACAAGTATGCCTGTCTCTTTTCTGGGTTGGAGAGGTCACGACAGCTTCCCTTTACAGCCCTCTTCTTCTATGTTAGTCTGTTGGGATTTTTTACAGTCATCACCCATCATCCTGTTTTCTATTTTATTTCAGTTTCCCTGCAGAGGAGCTTCTCAGCTCCAGGCTGTGCTTTCTGATTTTCTCTTCTTTCCTTCTTGGAACAGTGCCTTTCACAAATCCACGTTATGCTTTGCTGGAGATAGAGCAGGGGTTTACAGAACCCCACGGCTTCCTTGGCGCTCCTTCACCTGTGTTTGAATATTTGTGTTTAGTAAGCCATTTTGGCGATCTTGTGAGCAGACTACAGCGTTAGAGCGTAAGAGGCTGTAAGCTAGATCAGTGGAGTCAGCTACACAGAATGATTTCAGTAATCCATCTAAATTTACAGAAGCTTTACCTTTTAGGGGATTATATGCACTGTTCCTAAAAATGATCTGGTTTGGTGTTTTTCAGTTATGCTGGTACTTGTAGTAGCAGTCAGTCTGGTTGTATTTCTCATTGATGTTGAGTCACATATTTTAATAATAGCTGTTTGTTTAGAATTTCCTAGGATTTTGCACCTTCCAAAGAAAGCGTGAGGTAGGTGAATTATTTTCTAATTTGATTATGTAGCTACAGACCTCAGATAAATTTATCAGATAAACTGTACGTGTTACGAGAATGCTGTATTTTTATTATGTAATCACGAAGTTGCTATTAGTGCTTGTTAGGAAAAGGTATTTTTAAAGAGTTGATGTCTGTAGAATGTGCATTCAAATAAATACATGAAAAACACCGGAGGTGGAGTTTGGCAAAATGTGAAATTCACTGAAGAAGTGGTACCATTTTAATTTTTCTAGGTAAATTTTTCACAAAATGCTTCCCTTTTCTTCTTCTTTTTTTTGACACCTCCACTCTCTTCCCCTCTCCCCAATATTATAACACATGCATTTTAACTTTTTTTGGATCCTTATAATTTGTGAACGCTTGCACAATTCACACTTCCCACACTTGTCAATCTTCAGTAAAAACGCCTTCATAAGGTAGATATTATACAATTTGAAACATAAAATCTCCTTTACAATTATTTGTTATAGCTGTCTTCAGCTTCATTGGCATAGCAGCGGTAGAATATTACTGATATATTCTGATTTCTCATCATGAGGCTGTAGCAGTAGCAGAATCCTCAAGACCAGACCTTAGCATGGATGGCTAGCACCAGAGGAAGTGGGGAAAAGGAATATGTCCGAAGAGTGCCTGGAGTTGTAGGAGATGGCAGTGTTTTTTTCGGTTAGTTGATGGAGTGCTTCCTTTTACGATCTCGGAAGGCCACAGAATTCACAGTAAATAAAATGATGGTAGAGAAGGCAGTGAACTGTGAGCAACATAGGTAATATTAAAACAAAAAAAAACCAGTCTTGCCTTTTTCCTATGGTTTTGCTAAATACGTGCTTTGTCCCTGTTTCTTCACATAACGAGAAGGAGGTGAACCGTATCTGGAAAAGACTCTTCTGCCTAAAAAATGAGTTTTTAAAAATTCAGGTTGGCAGCTCTTCAATTGACTGTAGTTGATAGAAAACATCTTCACTGGTGTTGGTAAAATGAGCTCTTTTTCTGCTACAGCCTGGGCCTTTTCTTGTGCTCGCTAGAAATGTGACACTCATTCTAATGACGTGACTAAGTGAACTAATCTCTTTAATCAACTAGTTGGATGAAATCCTGCCTACTTAGGACCTTTGGGAGAATAGTATGTGGTGCAGCCTGTCTGTGAACATGCAAAAAGATGCGGTTTATAATGCTTTTCATCATTAAAATCCATGCCAGTGAATGCAGGTAGTGTTACCCAACTTCTTCCTTCTGTCATAAGTGGCTGAGCAGGGTACGTTTTTAGTAACAATGGTAGCATTTTTAACCAGCGTTGTGGGAATTCAGGCTGTAGATCAGTTTTCCCTTCCAGACTTAATGACAGTTAAATGCACTTCCCTAAAGTCTTAGCGGTGTCTTACCATAGCTGCAGGGTGTGTGCTTCTTTTTCTTTTTTTCCCTTTGTGTACACCCCCTTCTTTTAAATATACTCCCATACCATCTTACCTCCCTTTCTGCGCTAATTCAGCTCACTCCAGGTATATAAAAAGGGATTTTCAGAACCAGGTTTCGTTTGTATCTCTAGAATCTTCCAGCATTCACTGCTACAAGAGAACTGCCGTGAGTATTCTCAGCTTAAAGGCAGTCTTGAAGCTGAAAGAGAAGTAGGTCTATTGTAAGAATAGCTCAAATATTGCAAGAAGGCTCTGAAATCATTTTATCGTCTGGAGTTCACAGCACCTGTGATGCAAAACTGAAGGCTAGCCATCAAAACTGCCTCTAAGAAAGGCACTGTCTTGAAGCCGTCTATTGCCTGTGCTAAGCCATGTACCAGCTAGAAAGTTAGCATGTTGTTCTACATGACATACACCATGGTTTGGGAGTACTGGTCTGTAATTAAGCTTTAATGTTTTACTGAAACAAAGACTTTCTGTCCACTCAAGGATATTTCAGTTCTGCCACAAATTAGTATTGTAACTTCTAGTGACTGGCTGTGTATTTACTGAATTAGTGAAATTGGGGTGGTAGCCTTCCATGAATTACATGAGAAAGATATCATTGGCAGTGTTACCGAGTTCAAGTTTTGAAAATAAGTCTAGGAGCCATGTCCAGTTAGCAGCATGGTGGTAAATTTTCTCTTTATGAGGGATGCTTCTCAAGTACGAATTTTCTACTATATTTTGAAAACTTGGCTGGAAATCTCTCATGGAAATAGAATGAAGAATATTATTATAAAAGCAGGGGCTTCCTTTTTGCAGAAATATTGTGTGTTTGAAGGGCCCTCTATAAATATGCACTATGTCAAGTGCCATGGTTTCTGTCAATTTTTAAATGTATAGTATTGGTCGTAGCTGGTATGCATTTTCAATAGGAAAGAAAGTTATCTTTGTCATCTATTGTAACAGGTTCATCTTCTTAGTCTTACAGAGTGTCAATTTAAAAATCAAGAATTTATATAAAGAATGGATAATTTGAAACTCTGTGGTCACATTTTGCAAGGGAGGAGTTGCTAATAGTGCTCCAAGTTAATGGCTGGGGTTAATGTGTATTTTTTAATGGGACAGATTTATTTTCATCAGAGCCAAAGTTCATTCTTGCTTATACTGTGAATTCCATAAGGGAATAGTAAGGAGTTAAGAAGGAAACATGATGAAATGTTGGTCTTTGCATCCAAAAGAGGATTTAAGACATGAACTCCTGAACTTGTGATCCTCAATTACTTATCCTGGGTGCAGGAAATCTGCTCTACTTTAATGTTTTTATTAATATGATTTGGAATGAACTCAAACGTTCTTTTCTCTTAAAACCTGTTTAAAGAAAATAACTCCAGATTAGAAAATACTAAATCTTTTAATTTTTAATCCATTTTTTTTTTCTTTTCCGTACTTTCTAACATTTTTCTAAAAAAAATGTTAGTAGAGGGGATTAGTTGTTATTTTACAGGGTATGGTGAACCTTGACAGCAGTATGCTGAGAGCTGATGGCTAAATATATTAGAATGCTACCTAATAAATAAGATATTTAAGCTGTTATACCTTGCTTCTCCTTGGAGCACCTTGAAGACTCAGTGCAAGGGTTAGCCAGTGGTTGCATTAACCCATCTTCTACAAGATGTAGCAAACCATCCACATACATCACCAATTTTTAACAGATTTCCTACAAAGCAGGAAATCTTGCCTTCCAAAAGTAGGGTTTTCCTTTACTTTCTTTCTAAGGTAACTTCTCTTTCACCAAAAACTGTGGAAAGATCAGGGTCATGGTTTATGTCCCTAGATGTCTTTCTGTTAACTGGTTTTGAACACCAGGACTGTTTTCATGTACTTTGCCATATTTGCCTGTATTGTTTGTAGCATTGGAAATTTTCATGTTTCATGTAGCTGCACATTAGTACCCAAGTTAAATAACTCATTTTTAAGTCTTGAGGCTTAGTGCTTTTTAGTAAAATGCAAAGTCACATGAGGATGGAAGAAAGCAAATGGAAATCAGTGCTAGAGCAACATACTTCAGTATCACTGAAAGTTAACTCCTGACCTAGCAAAGCACACATTTTTCAAATCTTGTTTTTCAAAGGATAAATTAAGCTGTTGCAAAAGCCAAAGATATTTTTGGTGTTCCGTGGCTCCAGGTCTGCTTTAAGTTAAGGTTGCTTAACTTGTCATTCTGAATGCTTGTGTAGTGTTTCATTAAATGTTTTAGAATTCACAAAGCATCACATGCACTTGTTTTACAGAGCTGTGGAAGTCTCTATAGGAAAATAAGGGAAGAGAGAAGGGGAAATGAAATGGTCAGATCTTGGGATCTGACCTGATGTGACCAGTAGGTAGTCCCATGTTGTCGATTACACTGCAGTTAGGGTTTGCAAGGCAAACTGGGGGGGTTTATTCTATGGACTGGAATCTCAAGCTTTTGTGTCTAGGATATCAAAGTAATCTAAAGGTTGGGATCTTTGTTTCATAATATTAATGCAGTAGATTGCCTGTATTTTAGCAAATACCACTGGTCTGAAAGCTATTTTTGTCAAATGTTGGGAATGTGTTTGAAGAATTCCCAAAGATTGCTTTAGAAGTTTATATAGGCTGTCATAACTTGCATGTCAGTTAACGACATCCTTGAAGTCTTTCTTTAATCATTTTTGCATGAAGAACTCTACTTTCGTGAACAGAAATAAGTAAAATTGTTCTCATCTGAAAAGTCAAATGAACATAAGCGTGAGAAACACCTCCCTGAGAGGCAGCACATCCAGAAGAATGCCAGTTTGCTGCTGTGAATACTCAAGGCAGTGATAAGCTCTTCTGAACTAATTTTCCTCATTTTTGCATTAGTAAATTTGTTAATAACACTATCTCACTTTGAAGCAGAAGCAAAACTATCAGGTCATTTGTAACTGTATTGAGCACGGAACAAGTGTTCACTTGAAATACATAGACTGTTGTTTATGTTTTCCTGGTTGATCTCCACAAGGGCACCTGGTTTGTTTATTGGGATAAGCAGGCTGTGCCCTGCAGGCCTGCTGGTGAACTCACTCTTGGCTGCCCTTTGAGTAGAAAGCTCCTTACAAGCTCTCTAAACCACTCTGTTTCTGGCAGTCTGTTCCTGAGGCATTGTCTTTTCTGGAGGAATCATTGTCATGAGCCAGGGCTGAATTAAGTCTAGTTCTTCTCTTAACTTTTTGGAGGCTGAATTGTAGTTCTGAGGCTTCTCACAGCACTCACCATCACTATGTATGTGGATTTCACAAGTACCAATGTGCATAACACCTAATTGTGAGGAGATTTCGGTAGCATGGGCACCAGGAAACTGAGGGGGAGGGAGGAGATGCATTTATCTAAGTGAGGGCACTTAAGACTTGTTTCCGTGCTTTCTGGTAAGCTCTTTGAATTCTGTTACACTTTCTGTACTGAGCACATGATACCCATATATTAATGGCATGGGTGCCAAATCCAGCATCTGGAAAACAACATCAAAAAAAAGGCAAGGCGAATGCTTTATTTAAGTTACTTGCTTAAAGTCACAGTGAAGTCAGATTGTCTTTGAGCACAATGAAGTCCCATGAAATTAAAAGAGAATGTTTTTTTTTTAATGTTCATTTTGTTTTTAAGAAATATTCAGTTGCTTTAACGACTCTGGCAGTTCATGAACTCATTCACTACAGCTTTGCAGAAGAGGAGTCAAGAGTCCTGAAAACAAATATTCCTTACACTATAACACTTGTTTATTTCCCTGAGGAAGTCAGTTTTGTGCTTAACATGAGGAAGGAATCCTGCAGGGGAAAACAGTTGCATTGTCATCTAATTGGAGGTTGCATCATGAAGCAGATTTCATGAGGGATGATGGTACAGAGGGAATTAAAGTTGTAAAGGTATCCTTAGTTTAGAGGATAAACTTAGGTTCTGCATCTTACTAATTCTTGTGTGTGGCTTTCTGGATGTTGTCATGTTGATGGTGTTGAGATGTTTGTTTTTAAAATAAGCTTATGAGACATACTTGATTATCTCACATCAGCTTGACATGAGCCATCAGGAAGGTTCTGAACCTACTGTGCATCCTATGCACATTTGAACATCTAAATTGGTGTTAGAGGTGGCATGGTTCCCTCTACGCTCTTCAACTTGTCTAAAGTCCCAGTAACTTCTCTTTTAGCAGATCCTTCTCTTCTGCATTTTGATGATGCTATTCTAACTCCATGATGCTTGACTTGTGTGGGAGTCACTGGGAGCATGTACCTGTTCTAGACTTTCCTGGTACCAAATCAAGGGCAATTGCTATTTTGTAAATAAAGAATTTCTTGTGGGTTGAAGCATTGCAGATAGGGAAAGCAAGCATGTACCAAGCAGGTACAGCATTATTCTCCTCCTTGACTACACTTCAAAAAGAAAAGGCCTGGAAAATGCATGTAGTTTTGGCAGATTTTCGCCTGCGTAGGAGATAGGTCCTATTATGTTAAAGTTTACATTGCCCTTCAGACTTCCAAATCTTGACTGAAGCATACAGATGCTTGGGCTTTGTTGTGTGATGTTCGTGAACTATTTTTAGTTTAGTTTAGTTTGGTTTTAAGAAGATGCCACCAGAAAGTGTATTTTTCTCTTTGTTCACAGAAATAACCTGGTTTGGTTAAATTTTCCAAAAAGTTCAGTCTGACATGACTCCCAGCATGGAAAGTTTTTGCAGAGCAGCTAACATTCAGCAAAGTGGTAAAGCAGATGAAAGCAGGCTCTTATAATGGGAGCTGTCAGACAGTCTTATTGATAAGCAAGTTTGGAAGCACTGTTGCTCATCCATTTAGAAGCCTTTTTTACGTTGAGGTGCCCAAGTGTTTTCTGCCTCAAAGGCTGGATTTTACTTGAAACAAATCTGATTCCACAGCACAAAGGTATTCTGTATAAGAAGAAAGGCATAAAGTATAAAAAACTGTCACGATACAGCTGCTGAAACTTTTGACTCTAAATGTGAAACAAATGTTTTATTTGTCCCTCAGAATTCAAGGCTGAAAAAGAATTAATGCATGTTTGCACTATTAACAAGTTATAAAAAAGGAGTTTGGATTTCCTATAGATTCAGTGTCAATTAATGCACTGGTGGAGAAAGCTGCAGTGTAAGGAATACTCCCTCTCCTCTGGAGTGCACGCTGCCATTTTACAGTTGACTGTAGAAGGAAGAGTTTTGTGGAAATGTTGCCAGCCACTTCTTGTTATGGAAGGAAGTCTTCAGTTTAGTAAACATACACTTCCTCCTTTGAACTAACGTTTTTGTAGTCAATTAAAGGATAATTATTTAAACCACTGTTTACTGTTGTCTTTTATTTTGGGCAAGTGTATTGCTGCTCTTCAGTTTATTACACTGATACACCTTTTTTTGAAAGTCATGAGACGCACATTGGGTTGTTCTATCTGTTTATTTTCAATGAAGGCACAAGTAGAATCTTTCAAGTTTTTTAATCATACACAAACACATAAATGAAACAATAAATATTTTTCTGTAAAACTTAGGTAGTCATTGATGATAGCTACTAAATTACACAGTTCTGTTGCTTATGGAACAGTATAGGATGTATAATGCATTTGTCCATTTATTTATTTTTTGAAAAAACCTCAGGATTGGTGCAGTTTTATTGACAGGTTAGGAATGTAAAAAGTTTAGAGGGTACTTTTAAATGTATGCTGTTCAGACATGTAAAAAATTATTGAATTGTTTTTCATAGTTTGGTGATGGATGTGTTTCATGCAGTACTGTTAGGAGGTCTGGATTAGAAAAAGGATTAAACAGGTCCAGAGGAGGGCCACGAGGATGATCAGGGGACTGGAGCACCTCCCGTGTGAAGATAGGATGAGAAAGTTGGGGCTGTTCAGCGTGGAGAAGAGAAGGCTGCGTGGAGACCTCATAGCAGCCTTCCAGTATCTTAAGGGGCTCTATAGGGATGCCTGGGATCAACTCTTCATTAGGGACTGTAGTGATAGGACAAGGGGTGACGGGTTCGAACTTACACAGGAGTTTAGATTGGATATAAAGGTGATATATAGGTGGTTATAAGGTATACTGTGAGGGTGAGGAGGCACTGGAATGGGTTGCCCAGGGAAGTTGTGAATGTTCCATCTCTGGTGGTGTTCAAGGCCAGGTTGGACATAGCCTTTGGTGGTGTGGTTTAGTGGGAGGTGTCCCTGCCCATGGCAGGGGGGTTGGAACTTGACAATCTTAAGGTCCTTTCCAACCCTAACTATTCTGTGATTCCAAAAAAGAGAGACTGTATTTGAGTTGAGATGTAAGCTGTAACTTCTCAGTGGTGCTGACAGCCTGCATATGGTTCCTCTAGGAACCACAGTCTAGCTGTTTAAGCCAGGAAAGTCAACAGATAACCAAGTATACAACTTCCTGTCTGCAGGGAAATTGAGTCTTGGAAAATTTCAGGTGTGTGTCATTTTTTAAAGTAATCATCATAATTATAAACTTGAACCTGAGCTTAGATCTGTCAAAGCAAAAGAAAGATCTGGTTTGTTGTTGGAGCAATGCAGATTAGGTTTATGATGATGGGTTCTCTTAACAGTTGAAAAGCTCCATTCTGTTGACATATTCTATATACTATCGTGAAATTCAGAGTATGCTATGCAAAGATACCTGATTTGCCATGTTTGGACTTAGAATAAAATAAGGCATACCTCAAAATGATAAAAATACTTAGTTAGAGACCTTTCAGACAGAGGTTTCCTTGATAAAGTGGTAGATTTAAGATCTACCTGACAGACATGGATTGAACTTATATTTGAAAGTTCTCCAGTGTTAAAGATTTTGTGATCTGAATTAACCTGTCTCAGTGCTTATTTGATTCTCATAATTAAACCTTTTACTGATACCAGGCTGGACTCTCTCTTGCTACAGATTATGCTGAGTATTTCCTGTTCTCTCTGTACTGGTGAGTATCTTCTTTGCAATAATCTCCTGCATCTTAAAAAGCATTTCATATTTTTCAGGTTAATCTCTTCTGTGTTAAACACAATTCAGTTTTTTCAGTCCTCTTCACAGGCAAGGGTTTTTTAGACCACAGGTTTTTGGACACTGTACTCCAGTATTGATTTTGAGTTCTTTATAGTAATTCCTGTAAAGTGTATTAAAAGAATCTACCCAATACTGGAATTTTCTCCTTTCTGTTGAAAATCTATATTCAACAATCAGGATTTAAACATTGTAGTAACAGGTGAGGTAGGGACCAATGAACAATACAAGTGCTTCAGTATTACCTATATCATCCAAATGCTACATAAAGCATAGTTTGACCTCTTGACCTTCTGGCTTTTTAGTTTTGACTTAGATGTTAGAGAAAATGTAAATGTGCTGGTCACAACTTAATGCAGGATAGAAATTGAAAGCATCTGTCCCCCTGAACAGTGTTGATTGGAATGGGCTCTTTGCAGTGGGCTTGCATTACTTTAAATACTTTATTAAGCTTACAGTTACATCTTTTGATTGATTAAGGAATTTCTAGGAGGAAAGAAAAACCATCTGTGATACAGATCCTTATCTGTGTTGACATATCCAGTAAGTTTCAGAAGACAGCAAGATTGTTCATTTGTTTACTTTATATTCTTTATATTTATTTGTATATTTATTCGGTTTCAGTATTCATGACTGTAAAGAGGATCATGGGGAACTTCCTTTTTTTAATTACACTTAGTGTATGATTGAAGTTGAGGCTTGTAATTTTGTCTTTTAAGGAAGTATTCATGATTGTGTGGAAGACTTGGTTAGAGACAAGAAAAAAATGCCTAGTATGATGTTGTTCGTGGTTTATTGGTTTACTCTAGGTACCCAGCTGGTGTGTGCTTCTTGCATGCTTATTAACACATTTCTTGCTGTTGCAGGAACCTCAGCCATTGGCGGTGCCATTGACCTTGCTGTTCTTCCGGGAACAATTTAGAGTTGACTATTGCTCTTTTCTGACATGCTCACATGTATCAACGTGTCATGTTTATGGCCTGTGGAGCAGAGCACACACTACTAGTGTACTCTGGACTCTACTGAACTAGGTGCCTGTTGAACTTGTCTGTGATTGCATGAGCTGGTGACTTTGTTCATGTCTTCTTGGGACAGTGTCAGATTCTGTCTAACCTTCCATCATGAATTGTCCCTGCCATTGGTTTTATCTGGATTTTTGTTTTCTCTTTGAGCTGTGCTGTTTTTTGTTTGGGTTTGTTTTTTTTTAATCCCCTGGGGGACACTTCTTTCTTCACCTACTGAATGTTATACATTGGCTTATTCAAAACATTTTTGGTGCATCACCAGCTCATGCCAGCACAAAGAAGAAAAAAACCCCAACACTTAAAAAGAATCTGAAACTTTCAGTGTTGTGTTAATCTTATAACTGAAATGGAAGTGGTCCGCATCATTTAGGCACAATCAAGATGTCTTCTGTAACTGAGCAGTGATTTCCTTTGTGGATGGAGTTGTTCCACAAAACAACACTCAGGAGCTATCCAGAGCTGCTGCCTGAAACTTCTAAGGAATTCAGAATATTTTTTTTTCTGTCTGTGATGCGGAGCACTGAAATACCATTCAGAGGACTGAAGTCCAGAGTCTGCTTTAGATACCTACTTAGACCATAAAAATGTAGGATGGTCCTATAGAAAAGCCAGATCTTGAGATTCTGAGTGTCAGAAACAAACACATATATGTGTTGTAGCTTTAGGTGTTTTATGCAAAAGGCTATGCATACTTGTCTTCCGACTGTTGCCTTCAGCCATATATCAATAAATCATTAACCCTGTAGGTCCACCCTGTAGTGTTTTACTCTCACACACTGTGAAACAATAAACGGCTGCTCTTACTGCGAATGGATTAGTGCTGCTGTTGCATAACTCTAGTACATTGCCCAGAAATATAACCTTCTTTAAAGTTTTGTGGGTTTTTTCTTCTTTCCTGCAATGTCACCCACTTTCAAAATGAATACTGATTCTAACTAAAAAAAATAACTTTAGTGTTTGGATTCCCAAATGTAGTATGAAATGTACTTTCTACTACAATGTAGTGTGTGATTGCGTACAAGATACTGTAGCACTCTGGGTTTAGACTGAAATCAACTAAAAAGGAAAGTCAAATCCAGAGTAAGCTGTTCTTAGTTGTATCTTTGAAATTTATTTCAGCTCAGACTGTGTACAGTATTAATGTCTGGCTTGAAGGAGCTAGCATAACTTTGAAAGGTTTCTGTCCTTGCTGTAATTCATTTGGAAGATCATATGGCTTTAGAAGAGATTTTTTTTTGTTGTTGTTTTAATTTGGGGAAAAACACTAAACATGTTTTTGACTATTTTTAAAAGTAGCTATAATTATGTCAAAAATACCACAATGAGGAAAAATTGAGTATGTATTTTTAATAGATTCAGCATATGGTATAAGGGAGCCTGAAAAGATTTATACAAGGACATACTAAATTAGTACAGAAACATGCAGAACTCCTTAAAATGGATAACACTAAAAGTCCTTTTTAGTTATTTTTCCAAACCACAATGAATAACTTGGTGAAAAATATGTTTTGTTTGAACCAAACTCTTAAGTGAAATAAGTATTCCAGAACTCTAGAGTGAGATCCTCGGCAAGCCTAGTAATATAGACTTCATATTCATCGTATAACTTACCTGTTTTTACAAACGTTTATATTTAAAATCCATTGAGTTAAAGAAATCAGAAGTATCAAAGCATGCATGGCAAACTATACTATAATGTTTGGTTTATTAGAAAAGAGCTGTTTATCTGCTTTTTTCCCTTATTCTAAGAGGGAATTAAAGTTGGGAGTCAGTTTTAAGTGTTTCACAGTTTTCCTTTTGAAATAAAGGATTATTGTGATACATATTTAAAAATCTAAGAAATTACTAGTCGAAACCTAGGAATAAAGAAATCAAACTATTTTAGAGTAAGAAATCCTAATTTTAGTTTCTAAGATACTTTGCTTTTAAGGTTAAATGAGTTCAAACTCTTTGAGATGCATTATTTAAAGGGAGGGAGGTCTCCATAAACATTTTGCTGCAACTTCACAATCTAACGTTCTTGAGGAGTTCTTTTAGTATCCAAACATGACTTTATCTTCAAAATGTACTGATGTCAAGTTGTATTTGATATTAAAGAAGTAATAGTGAACTGTCTAGGAAAGGAAGTACTTGAATATTAAATACAGTGAAATTACAACTAAAGACCACATGTGGCAGATGGTTGAACCAGTGCTTCAGCAAGACAGAAAAAGAAATTGGTAAAACATTGCATAGGTATCTGTCTCAAGAAAAACTGCAATAAATAAATTAACAGAACAGGTTTTACGTAATTAGCAATAAAATAATGAATTAAAGGTATTCAGAATATGCAGTTTTAGGATCCTTAAATGTAACTATCTCCACCATAAATCTACAGACTTTAGGGAGAAGTCAAAGTAGATGCCTCAAAGCAGCAAGTGTTTCAGCAATGCGCGTTTAATTTGCTTGCGTCCCTCTTCCTCCCCCTGCACTGCCACGGGAGAAGCTTCACTCTTTCCTACCAAGAGTAGGAACACAGGAAGAATTGCCACATACACTGGGTGCCAGAATGGTCCTGCCAACTGGTCTGAAGTTAGGACCTTTCCCAGCCAAACTGTGCTTATAATTTAATTTCCTATTACTGTAACCAATAGATGTATGGCCATTTTTTCTGACAGTGTGTTCCCTAACATGTTTTAAGCAGTGCGCTCTGTGTTACAAACACAACAAAAGCACCCTTGGTACTGTCCACGGCCAAAAAGTAACTCTGCTCTCAGTTATGCCCTTGCACAAAACATTTTGATGTCAGATTTTTTTTATCATCAGTGTTTTCCCATCGTAGATCTTTTTGAACAGATAGCTTTCAGTTTAATGGAAGGCAGTGCCTTCCATTAAATTCTGTGAACTAATAATTTGTTCATATTTTGTGAAGTGCTTACTGTGCTACTTTCACCTGTGCCATCATGTTTCTTTTTCAAGGAAGTTTTACTGACATCTGAGGCTTAAGATGACTTTCTGCATTACTGTCATTGGCATGCACATTTTTTTTCCCAAGGTTTCACTCGGCGTATCTTCATGCATCTCAGTGGTTTCTGTTAGTGCCTACAAGTTTCAGATAAGGATTGGAAATGTGCCGTAACTTTCCTTGTAGGACTGTGCTGTACCTGGTATATACACGTCTCATGACAAAGGCAAAAACATGTCGCAAAGGATGTGGCTGCTGTAGCAGAATCCTTTAATGTTTCCACCCCTCCTGCTTGTTCTTTGTGTTTTGGGGGTTGGGTTGGGTTTTTTTGGAGTGTGGTGGGAGACATTGTTTATGCATCTTAGGTGGAGGGTTGAAATCTGAATGGGCTGGCCTGCAAAAAAAGCAGTGTTAGGATTTTAATTTAAACTGTACCTTTATGTTTTCTAAGCTTAGTTTATTAAAAACATTTTGGTATAGTATGGAATGGATTTGCATCTCTTCCATAGAGGTTTACCTAATATGGCTTACAATAATGCACTTTATGTAACTCTCCTCTAAAATAAAAATGATGTTTATGAATGAGAAAAGTATCCCATCTTCAAACATGCAGTAACTTTTTCAAATAGCTAAGAATAGATTTTGGCAGCTGCTGATCCTCTTGAGGGGATCTAAATCACTTCAGGGATAATGTGAAGCCCTGTTCATTGTAGCAGACATTTCATCTGTCCTCTGCGTGTGTTCTTGCGGCTGGATGGCCAGGCAGCAATTGCTTTCTCTGCAATTGAAGGCTTTGCTGTGTAATTATATTAACATGCCTGTTATTGTCATCTTTTTCTAACTCCTTCCCATGTAGAAATTATGCCTTTGGGCTAAAGGATGGATGAGGAATTTCCAGACCAAGTTTGCTTAGCTGCTGCTGACTTTGACAACAATTTCAGGTATAGAGGAGGCTCTAAGTTTCCCTTAAGGGTTTCCAAACTTTTGGTGGCTGTTTTAGGTTTTGTACAGTACCTCTAATCAGGCTGCCATAAACTGAAAAATCCAAGGCATTTCTGTGCATGGGTGTAAATCAGCTGTGCAGTACAGCTGCAGTAAGACCAGCAAAGGAGGAAAAGGCCACGTGCATTTATTTCTGTACAGGAAATCGCCGACAAAGATGGTAGCCCAGCACACTCATGAGACTTCTGTTTTCCAAAATAGGAACTGATCCTGCTCAGGATCCCATTCATGTCCCTGATCCAGGCTGCCCATTTCAGCATCTTAAGCCCCATGCTTTCCCACCTCTGACATCTCCAAATTTGAACCCCAGGCCGTGCTCTGTTTCACATGCTTATCTAACCTTATGCTCTCTCCCTTCCAACTGTAGGTCCTGCTCTTCCCAAAGCAAAACACAGCCCTGTGCTCCTCTTTCCAGCTCCCATCCAATGCACACCCGCCAGGCACACACCCACTTTGCTGTCTTTCTGCGCTGCTCCTACCTACCAGTGTGCAAACAAGATCCACAGTGCAGTTCCCAGACTCGTGTGGCATAGCCACATACCCTATAGCACTGCCTATGCCCTCCCATCTGCCAGTCAGAAACATGCATCTCAGGGAGGCTGGTTTTTCCTACCCAGGTGGCCAAAGGAACCTGTGGACACAGGGCAGCTTCTCAGGGCAGGAAGTTTTGGTTGGCTGAGTAATGATCCTTATCTTGCTGCTCCTGTAAAAGACCAGGCCCAGGAGGCATAGCACTGGCTTGATGCCTATACTGCTGACATGGGGCAGGTAGTGCTGAGCAGGGCACCTCCAAACAGCCTTCTTGGGGACTGGGTTGATGAGATTGCAGCACATTTGAGCTCTAGGAAAAGAACTACATTTAGCCAGTATTGTTTCATCTGCTAAATGGTTTAAATTGTTGAGAACTGTGTTTATTTCTCCTTTTCTTTGTAGAAAGTGGGCAGAGAACAGTGCTGTATGCACTACATTAGCTTTTTTATTCTTGTAGGGTTTTTTCCCATCTATTACAGCAAATATTTGGCAGATAGTATCACAAGACATCACTGTGTCACCATGTTCTGCTCACTGTGAAGTTTAGCATTAAGTAATCCATGTAGCTTCAAAGAAACAGACATTTTAACAACAACAACAACAGAAAACCCCCAACAACCTCTTTGAAAATGGACATTTGAAATATACCATGAATGAGATTATACCTGGAATGCTGACTTATACCTGGAATGAGATTAATTTTGGTGAGTGGGGAGAGCCTGAGCAAATTGGTTGGTTGAGGCCTGGGTTTGAATATTGCCTTGTCTGCTGTAACCATGACAAGAAGCAAACTTTCTTTTTTCATCTTTATGGAAAGACAAAAAGTTAAGAACTCTCAAAAACTTTCTGCCAATAGAACAAAATTAAATTAGGCAAATAGGAGAATAATATTTTTACATGGTAAAATGGTTCTTGGTGTGCTCTGCAGCCTGTCACTCTCTCTGAGGAGTGGTGAGTAGTATTTTTTGCCTTTCCTTCCACCACTGACAGCTATTTTCTTTCCCCATCTCCCAAATAACGTTCATGCCTCTTTGAATTTTACAGTCCATTAGCTTCAAATGAAGAGAAGACATTGAATGAATTCTCTGAAGATAATCTTAGGATGGAGAAACACACCTTGATTGAAATCTTTTGCAAAATACTCTGTCCTCTGAGTGAAAATCCAAGAGAAGTTCTGTGTGAAGGCTGCAAGACCAGAGACGTTTTTAATACCATTTCTTAAATGAGAAACATATTTTTAAGGAAAATTATTCTCAAAAGTGCTTTAAAGCTCCAAAGGCTTCAGATCAAGTATTCACTCATTCAAGTCTGAAAACAGCCCTAAAATAGAGTTCAAACTCTACCTTTAAATTTAAAAATGCTAAAATTGGGTAACTTCTTTTTATAGAAGATACAGCCTTCCATACTACCTCCAGCTTAAGTTAAACCTTGCCTTTTTTATTGCAGGGAGAGCTGCCCTTAACCTAACCGTGGTCTAACCATGTTCATATATTAAGACAAATCTAAAAATATTGAAAGAAGAAGGTAGTTTGGCATGGCTTATGCTTTACATGGCTTGTTACATTTATTAACTATATATATAGTTTCTAAATAAGTAGAAAAATATGAAAAGCAAAGCTTAAGCAGACCTAGAATTCCTTGGAGATGGGATTCCAAGGAGGAACAGATATGCTGTCCATAAAAATAAATATTCATGAAACATGCAGAAGTGCGATGTAATTTACCCATATGTGTACCTTCTCAAGTTTCGTGAGACTCTGTGAGCCTGGATTTTCCATGTTGGCACATAAGCTAGCAAAACTGATGTTCTTGTATGTTTAGGCTTAGTTGCTCCTTGCCTGGGAAGTGAAAGAGTTATTATTAGCTGTTACTACTAAAATGAAATGTGATTTCAGGCTATATCAACTGTGTGACTGTCTTCCTGCTGCCTTGCATAAGGGACCAAAACGTGGGCAGGACTCAGAACCTGCAGCTGTGGGGGTTGCCAGATGTTTGTCATTTGCCAAACTTTAAACAATTACAAAATTTCTACCATATCTTTAGAGCACAGCTTCCTTCCCTCCCCCTCAGCCAGCCTTCCCTCCCTCCCTCCTCCCTTTCCCTTGGCTTTGCTTGTAGCTGTGAGCGCCTGCTGTTCCTGCAGATCAGGCACAGGTTTTTGCTGACTATGTACATTTATTTATGTTAAGGCGTTTTGCAATAGTAGGTCTACAAATGGAAGCCAGTGAAGGGTGTATTTTTAAAGAATTTAACTAAAGCTTCAGAGAAAGAAAGGGAGAAATAATTTGGACATTGAATATGAGTGAAATAGATATGTAACAATTTAGTACAAAGTTTATAGTTCATGATAATGAATTGACATGCTTTTCAAATCCTGGTAATTTAAGTGTTCTGATGAGGCATAAGTCAAGTTCAGCTGTCCTTTTTTTTTTAGAACTTGGTAAACAGCTTCAGATCACTGTGATTCTGGTGGTATACAATGCAAAGGAGTAGAGGTCAAAAGAAAGTAAGTCACCCTGTGTGTGTGGTGCATAACATTACCCGAGATTTTAAATGCATTTACATTATTTTTGTGAATTAAACACTTTAGGGTTTAACTAGATGATCTTAAGGTCCTTTCCAACCCTAACTATTGTATGATTCTATGAACATCCAGGGAAGAGGGTTCTAATATGCAGTATTACAGAGTCAGGAGGTGGTTGTGTAGTACAAGAATTAATGATTGTTAATTTTGTTAGCAAACTTACAGAATTTTCATAATAGAGCGGTTCTTTAGGTGCTATTTCTAAATTCAGTAACAACCAAACAGGTATTCAGACAGCCTCTTTTTTATCTAAAGTCACTGTTTCTCAAGTCAGACATCCATCAAATGGCAAATTTACAATGGGATCTAGAGATGACAGTAGACTCCAGTTCTCCAAAACAGTGTTCAAGTATTTGAAACAAGAGAAGCTGTTTTGTGTTCTGTATCCACAGTCATCCTCCTGTCCACCTGTTTGCTCATATTATTTACCCTGCAGCTTGCTTTGTAGCTTTTTCCTTGCTGCTGTGCTTGTATTGTATGGATGCACTTCCACCCAGCTTCTGTGAAGATGAAGTAGGACTGGAAGAAAACAGTTATTAACTTTGATCTGAATCACACGGAAAGGAACTGGCTTTCTCACTGAGAGGAATTAGATGACATACGGAAAAGTTGAAAAGTCTACAGCCTCAGATCTTCCTGTCTACACAAAGGACCAAAATAAGATTGTTCTAGTATCTTTTTTGTTTTTATAGTCCTGATTTGTTACTGGTTTGTTTAGCAGAGTATATAGTTATTATTTGAGTATAGTTCTTGTAATTTAATAATCATCTATGGTGACCAAAGACTCTTCTGTCTTGGAACAAGAAATTAATTATTTCCTGAGAAAAATGGAATAGTATGCACGAATTGCAAGTTACTGTACTATATCAAACTTTTTAGGTGCACAGTTGTTTATCTGTTATGCTGTTCTGTTGTTGTCAGCCATGAATTGTAGAGATTTCCAGAAGCTTAGCTTTTGTTAAGGCCTAAAAGCATCTTGTAGGAAGTGTTGGTATCTCATTCCGTTTTGTATTGGCTGATTTTAGACTATTTTCTTCCTATTCTAGCACCTTAGACTGTCAGATAAATTGGATTATTTGAGTACATTGGCCTCCCGTTAAACCTTTTTCTTTTACCTAAGGTGTGGTACATTCTCAGCTAAGGGTTCTTTATTTGGTTTGGGGTTTTTTGTTGTTGTTGCTGGTTTGTGGGTTTTGGTTGTTTGAGGCTTTTTTATTGTTATTGTGAGCTCTTGATTTAGAGGTTGCATGTATCTTCTGTGGAGGATACTTTTATGTTTTCTAGCACCTATTTTGAAAAAAGCATTAAAGCATGTATGAGGAATACCCCTGTGAGTTTTAGCTATATGGTTTCATACCAAGAATCTCCCAAAAGTTAGCTTTAAAACAAGAGTAGACATCAAAATTACCTGAAAAATAACTACCTGGCAACTTACCAAAATCCTGAGATTTCAGTGTAGGAAATCCTTTGGCTTCTCAAAGTTAAGCTTACTTGCAGCTCATACTGTGTGTCTTCTCTGTGGCCAAGTATTGTACCTTGCGCTCTCCTGTGAAACCCTTTCCTGGAGTCAGACTCTTGTTGTGTGTGCTTGGGCAACAGAAAATCCTCTTCTCAAAGGCACTTCTGAAATATTCTAAATATACTGAGATGGTGGTGGAAGCTAACCCTTAGTATAGTGAACCTTCTTTGATCTTCTGAACAATTTTGCAGCAGCTATTAATCTTTTGCTTCAAGACCATCACCGAGAGCAGTGCTTCCTTAGGCAGAGAAAATCTGAAAAGAAATGAACAAACGAAATGAGATACCATTTTCAGTTTGCCTCTCAAGTGTTAACTATTGGCAGTTACGATGCAAAGGCAGAAAACCAGAACAGGTAAAGGCAAGGTATTTAGGGATCTGACACAGGTGTATTTTTCTGAAGCTATCTTAAAATGTTGTACTAATTACAGGTATTATTTGGGGGTTTTATGAGTGTTTATATGTTTTGCCTTTGTCATGGAAGCTAACCAAAGAGCTTGAGGATTTAATAACTTACAAGAAGTCCTTGCCAATTTGTTTTTAATTATTATATTTGATACAGTGTAATTTTTTTAAAGAAAACAAAAATGTACACCTTATTAAAATAATAACTGTGATCACTTGAGCAAACATTCAAAGAAATGTTAGACTGAATAAATCAGTAATATTTCAGTATTAGTCTGTCTCTGTTGAGGGCTTTTCACACTTTGTGTTGTGAATTAGTGTGTACTTCCTTAGTAACTTTCTAAACAATGCTTGTTTCTGTATTGCTTTTAGTGTAGTTTTTTCATTCTTTAACATTCATAATGTACATTTGGAGCCTTGCCACTTCAGATTCAGGCTTTTGCATGAGATACCTTGGCTTTTTAAGTGAGTCTATGCTAGCCATGACACTGATGCCCATGTGGCTCAGTTTTAGCTCACAGACCTGAGTCATTTGGTGATTGTGGCTTTAGAAGTGTAGCACTAGGTGTGTATGGCAGAGCACCAATAGCTGAGCACAGATGAGACCTTATTAAACAGTTCCTCTAATTTTGGTATATATAAAGGTTAAAATAACATGCACATTAGTATTATTATTAATCCAGAGGCTGTAAACATGGTCTTTTGGTAAGCTACCAGTAGTAGGGAAGAAGCTCAGAGTAGAGCCACTTCAAAAATACGCTGGTTGCCCAAGCTGAACTCGTGTTGACATTTAAATAGGGTGATATGTTCCACAACAGATGAGAAACAATGCTTGGCAAGAAGACCATTGCAAGAAGTGTACAGGAAAATGGGTCTACTTTCTCTTTTCCCAGTGGTGGAAGAGCTATTTTGGTGCTGGAAACTGTTCCTGTGTGAAGCGTATGGGAAAGAAATAACCAAAGTACGCTGAACCTTTTGGAAAAGGAAAAAAAATATTTCACAGAGGTTCATGCAGAACAACCTTAGGACCATAATTTTACCTGGGGAAACCAGAACCTGACTGTATGGCAAGCAGCAGCTTTGGAGGAGACTAGTAGCTAAGATCTTAAAAAAGACTTTAGGAAAGAACTCAGTTGGAGGAAGTAGGAACATTGAAAGCACTAGCTGGTCTAGCTTGCTTCTGCAGAAGTGTTGGTGGTATTCCACAGCCAAGTCATTGTCAGTAACAGAAATAGCAAGGGTTAATTGTTAACCTGTTTGCCATTTGCCTGATTTTAACAGACTGATGCCAGAGCAATGAAGTATATTATGGATAATACAACAAAGCAAATATTTGTAATATCTTTACTGCTAGCCCAGGTGTATATATATATATATATATATATATATATGTGTGTTCTATTGCCTGCATGTGGGACACAATGCGTTAAAACTGTATGATTAGCCTATCATTTTAAGTAATAGCTTGGATGCAAGCTGCTGCTTTGCTTAGATTACCTTAGATGTTCAGTTGAGAGGCTGATAATTTAAAACTTAATTTTCAAAATGTACTGTTTGCTCCTTGTTTTCTAAATGGATGAATAGTAAGAGTAAAATCTTGGGCACATTGTGGTCTTCTGGGGCTGGAAGTATAGATTGTATTTGTCTGAGCATAAGACAAACCTGAGCAAGCTAAGGGAGAGATTGACTGGAGAGGCCTTTTTCTAACTTTTCTTGACGGGAATACTTACTCTCCTTGCTCTTCCAATCTCTTCCCATGATGTAAGAGAGCAGGATCATCAGTCAGAAAAAGCTTCCTGAGAGTTATGACAGATAAGAGTAAGAATTCAGTCTTCACTGATTTATCTTCTTTTTCCACCAGAAAAAAAGTATTCATGTAATAGCTGAGTCCTTCATGTTTTAATCCTTGCAACTTCATGCCAAAGAGGGCAGGAAACTGATGTTCAGATGATTAGTCCGTACCATGGTAGGTCATCTGTTGTAACAACAACAGTGTAGACTGGGTAAGGCTGATTTCTTTCAGGAGGAATCGGTTTAAAATTGTCAAGGAAATAGGAGCATTCTGGCTGCCTAATAATCATACTGGGCTATTTTAAACAAGATTTAATAAACTTTGCCAGGAGTAGGTAGAAGATAAATTGGTGGGGCGTCCAAGAGCAGAGCTATAAAGAAGGGCAATGTATGCACTCTGCAAATAGTCGGGTCATGAGAATACACTTTCAATTGGCTTGTGCTGGAGGGACCATATTTATACTGATGCTTTTAAAAGCTACCTAATTTGAGGTTATTTCCACTATCTATCAATGAGTATTATTTTTTTTACAACTGTAGCTTTGGGCCATGCTTTCTGCACATCCTCTATACATAGTGCGTGTTACTTAAAGTTCTGATGAGCATATTGATTTAGTCTTCAATTCTTACCCTTCATTTTCTTAAGTAGTTTCTAACCTCTAAATAAAAACTCCTTTTGAAAATGTAGTTTTCATATTTTCTCCAGCCTGAATAAGGGGTAATGTTAGGATAAAAAGGGGGAGATTGTTGAAAACAAGTTCAGCAACTTGAAATCCCCATGTTGCAAGGGTTTGCTTGGTTTGTTTTGAAAGCCAGTCCAATCAAATTAAAAGCAGACAAAACTAAATTTGGTTCAAAGTTGGCTCACCTCTGGTTTCAGCAGGAGCTGTGAAAGCCAAGTTTAAATTGGGACAGGAAGGGAGGGAATGTGGTCAATAGCCTTAAAGTTGAGCATTTTAAATAGGAAATCTGTTTATGCCTCCAATAGCACTTGCTGTTCTGATTTGTTTAGAAAAGCTAAAACAATTCAGAACAGTGGAGTTGCTTGAGGCTTTTCTGGCTTGGATTGAGCTAAACTTTGTCAGAAATTTAAGCTCATCTCCAGGCTTCAATTCATTCAGTTAAGTGGTGTAAGTGATTCCAATCTTGACTTAAGGCACTGTCTTGCCATTGCTTTCTTCGTTTTCCTTGTTTTGAAATATTGAGCAAAACATTAATATTTTCTAGTCTTAAGAATACGTTGTGTAACATATTCCATATGCTTCTCTAAAAAAAAAAAAAAAAAAAAAGCCCTTCTGATTTTGTCATAAATATTATAATACTGTTTCAAGGTAATATTAATAATATGGGCTCACAAAAGAAAGACTCACATGGGGTGTTTTTGAGGGAAATATGTTGATATCGCTCATTGCTGAAATGTGGTAGGGTTACCTTGGCTTATTTGTGATAGGAGAAATAGAAGAATAAGTGCTCACTCGAAGAGATAAAAACTAAGGGGAATATAATTGCCAGATAAAGATTTTTGTCTGGGATGAACACTCTCTCCTTCCAAAAATCTGTGGAATTTTCTAAACGCAGGTTCTTCATATTATGTATTAAATTTCTTGTCATTCTTTAGCTTAACCTGTTTCTCATTCCCTCATTCTCATTTCTCTTCTCCTCCTGCCCCCACTACAAAATAGCTAGTTTTTCAACAGGGCAGTTGTCACAACAGTCTGCTGAAGCATTGAATCACTAAAGACTTCATCTTTGCTGATTCACTACTGCTCCTAGCTGGATAGTTCAATGATTTATATAATACTTTGTATTTACATATGTACAATTTATGTAATTTATGCAATACATTATATTTATGTAATTCATGCAAATCGTGGGAACAGGAATTCTATTCAAATTACTGCATTAGAAATTCATGCTGCTGATGTGGAAGAAAATAGCCACATCTTTTTCTCATATAGCAAAATTCTAAATCTGTGACAAACAAATTTGGCAGAAAGAATACATGCATATTCAATTAGAATTGATACAGTCCTTAATTTAGTTCATACTAAGTTGTCATTCATACATTTACTACATGTGTTGCTCACAATCCAAATCAGATCTTGCATCTTTGGGGTTAGTTTGCTAATTACTGGTTAGAATGTTTTATATACCTTTAACATAATTTTAGACAAATCTCAAGACTCGGCACCTCTTTCAAATCTGGCAGCTGTAATGAGAAGATGTGCACATTCAGAGGATTTGTGATGATAGTTCTTGGTCTTCCAGAGTGGTGAGGTTTATAAGATGAAGTGAAAAACACATGCCACCTTTGCTCTGTCCCTAATAAGTGCTAGCAGCAGTCTGGACATCTTTGTGGGAATACTGCGGCTGCCCTCCATCTTTACTGAACGGTGCAGGGAACAACTGGAATAAGTTGGCAGAGCTGGAATTGTAATGCAATGCAGAAGATCATGCATATGTTATGAAAAAGATGTGATTTTATAAATCTCTTGTCAGCAGTGAAGGGGAGGTGATCGTGGTTTGTAGGCTTAATGAGACGTTAGTGAAAAGTATATTGTTAGTGGCATAAGAGTGAAGAAACTGAAATTTGGGAGGTATTTCTTTCTACATGGAAGAACACAGTTCATATTTGACAGGACCAGCACTCTAGCACCAGGACTTTATTTAGATTTGCCCTAGATCATGAAGGACACGTTCATCAGGGAAGAGGTTAAAACTACATAAGGGTCAAGGCTTTTCTAAAGAATAGCCAAATGCCTTATACTCCTTCTCCTCCCCACAGCCCTCAGTCCTGCTCCCTTTCCTGGTTTTACCGGCAATGAAGAGTATGACACTTGCATCTGGAGAGCAGGAATATTATCTTAGACACCTAAAAGGAAGCTTAAAGGAAAGGGTTACTCAAATTCTGTATTCAAGGGAAAGGAATGTAGAGCTGACAAGCATTCCTCCCACTAATTTCCCTCTTCTGTCAAATACCTATATTATTTTCTCTGTCATCTGGATTCTCTGCATCTGGATCAGGATCTTCTGTCTTCTCCTTTCTTCCCTCCACCTGCGCTAAATTTTACTGCTGCTAAACATCACCCTTTTATTCCCTTTTTCTTATTACTTCTCACCCTTTTTCTTATTACTTCTTTGCTTCGATATGTAATTTTTCTCAGCCCTGCAAGCATGCGTTCAGGGATGCAGTTAGTTCTCTTTTCAAAAGTAGTTTGATCCTTCAGAATTTTGTTATACTCTGCTATCATTTTTTCAAAATAAAAATAAAAGTAAGTCTTCAAAGTCTCCAATTATGTAATTTTTCTTAGGTTTTCAAATTTCTGCCAGTCATGATATGCAAACTGATTACTGATTTGAACCGCAGCACAGTTCAAGTTCAGTGCTTTGCCTGTCTCTTCTATCTGCTTTCCTTAAGCAAAAACTCATAAGGTAGAAATTCTGAATATATAGTTTTTGCAGATGCACTGTCTTGTGAGTATGAAGTGTTTGCCTAGGCTAACATTTGCGCTCTAAATCTTGTTTTCTTTTCACTTTTTTGACTGTACAGTGAGTGCCATACTCTAAATACGGGGGAAAGTGTCAAGACAGAACATTTTCACAGCCTGGGCCATGGTTTGATCTGCCACCTTCATGTTGCAGGAAAAGAATAGCAATATTTGGAAGAGTTAGCTTGGGAGCGGAAAGAAAAAAATTGCTACTCCTCAGGATTACATATGCATTTAATTGCAGATTTTCAAGTTAGGAACATTGATGTTACCGGCTTTCTCTCCCTCGCTTTGCCCCAGTCCTTAATTAAATGTACCAAACTTCAGGGCAATCCAAAAAAGCACATATATTTTATTTCATTTTCTAGTCTGTTGGAAAAGCACCCTTTTACATAGAAGGGCATTATCTGTTTACATATCACAGTAGAAATTTGGCTTTCTGGAGATACTGAGGTTTCTGATGAAATTTTACGCTTTGGGAGTTGGCAGGTGCTAAGTGTGTAAAAACATTCTTATTTCTAACCAAGAATAATTTCCAGAGTTTCTCTAGAGTTAGTGATTATTTTGTTCTTTCTGGTCAAGCAATTCACTGTGTTAAACACTGACCACTGCTGCCCTGGGTGAGCTAGTCTGCTTCCCTGGAAAAGGTAAGGGCTCAGCAGTAGCACAGTCTCTGCAAAGGAAATAGTGTCTCACTCATCTTCTGGGATTATGTGAATGTGTTTGGAGAGGAGTGGAGCAAAGACAATCCACAGACAATTTCTTCTTGTTTAAAAGGCCTTTTGCAAGTTTTGTTGGGGGGTCAACTAAAGAACTGAAATAATTATGGGGAGAATGGCAGAGCCAACCGTATCCCGGGCTGCATCAAAAGGAGCATGACTAGCAGGTAGAGGGAGCTGATCCTACCCCTCTACTCTGCTCCAGTGAGACCTCACTTGTAGTATTGTGTGCAGTTCTGGGGTCCTCCACATAAAAAGGACATGGGAACTGTTGGAACAAGTCCAGAGGAGGGCCACGAGGATGATCAGGGGACTGGAGAACCTCCTGTATGAAGACAGGATGAGAAAGTTGGGGCTGTTCAGCCTGGAGAAGAGAAGGCTGCATGGAGACCTCATA
>JANRGW010039264.1:0-36773 GCA_024733675.1 Psilopsiagon aymara
GGTGTCCCTGCCCATGGCAGGGGGGTTGGAACTAGATGATCTTAAGGTCCTTTCCAACCCTAACTATTCTGTGATTCAGTGATTCTATGACACATAAGAGGAAGTTCAGAAAACATCACTTCATCTTCCTCCGCTTCATGAAAATGGAAGTGTATTCCCTTTCCAAAAGAACTGGTGGTGCAAACATTGATGCTGCCCATGGTTTAAGCTGCTACCGAATCATTCAAAGTTTTGTGAGCAGGAACATTTAACAGAGGCTTTTCTGGATCTGTTCCTGTAAGTTGCATAAGTCAGGAGTAGGTTTGGTCTGCAAAGCTTGAAAATCACTTGTATTTGCAGGGGTCAGAGAAGAAATTTAGACCTTCATTTTCTAAATTAATCAACAAATCATTTTAGCATTAATTATCCTCACAATACCATGCAATGTAGGTAGCTCTTGGAAATTATATATCAAAACCTATAATACTCAATAGGTTCTTTAGACTTACTACTCAGCCTCAGATGCCCACCATGTCTGTGGAATCAATTGACCAAAACCAACACTTCTGACAATTTGACGTCTCTATGCTGATTCCTCCAAGCATAGGTTTCTGTGCAAGAAAGGGTTGGTATTTGTAGGTTCTTCTTAACATTCCCATTGTGTCCTAAGTTGATGTCATAGCAAACAGTTACTGGATATTGTTTAAGATTACTAATAATAAACCTGGCCAAAAGTATCTGAATACAGAAGAACAACAGCAGTGAATGATATGGATTATTTTTGAAGCTAAATTCAGGGGTATAGCTACTAATTTTGCTGAAAGCTAAGCACTGAAATTCCTTTACTGGCTCAGAAATACCCAGGGTAATCTATTCTCCTATGAATCTTCCTGTCTGCTGTGTGGAAAAAGAAGTGTCCAGAATAATGTCTGTAAGGGAGATAAGCAATGCAGGGATGGCTTCTGGGGAGACATAGAACTGGGCCATGTTTTCCCAAAGTAGTACCTTTCCTCTGGCCCCAGGCTGGTAGGGAGATACCCCTCTTGACTCTAAATCCTGTCTGACTTTCATGACAACACATTTTGCCTCTTCCTAGGGCCCTGGGGAAGTCCTGTGGCCAGGAGGCTTGAGAAAATACGCCAGGGACTTTTGCCACCTTCATTTTCTCTCCCTGTGCTGACAGTCAGCTTGCTCACATCCTGTTCCTTGCAGCACCTCTGTCACCTTGTCACTTCGCCTCTGCTCAGCTCAGATTCTCCTCTCCTCCATGCCCTGTCTCTCTCTGCCACTCTTTCTTAGCTCTCCTGTCCCACAGCAACTCCTTTCCCATCCTGCAGAAGCCCTTTGTCCATTTGGCACTGATACGGTCTTTGCCTCAATGAGTTGTTTTTCACCTGCTGTGGGTCCTAGCTGTGTGACCCCATCAATGCCCATTTTGGGTGCAGGCATTAAGGACAGAGACTGCTTCTTTGTGTCTGTGCAGCCCCTAGTTTGGGGTCCTTGAGTAATCCTTCAGCATCATTGCAAAGATTGTGATTAAGGCTGTGTTTTACAAGGAGTTGAAGTAACTTTCCCCAGTTGATCAACAGATGAGACAAGTGCAGGCTTTTTTGACTCCTATACCTATGCACTGGAAAGCTTTCCCTCTTTGCAGCACAAATCCCCCCAGGGGAGCACACATCTCCCCAGGGGAGGTGAGGGCGTATTTGTCCTCCCCTCTTTTGCACCAGCATTAGTGTGCTGGCTTAGATGACTATGTGTCCTCCCAGGGCCCCTCTACTTCCTCTGATTAGGGAGATGTTAGCCCCTGTCTTCCAGTGACTGGCCCTGGGAAGACCTTGGCTCCTTCTGTTGTTTTGTGTCCAAAACCTGAATACTTCCCAGTCCCAAAGAGTTTCCCATTTCATACCAATATCTCCTCCTCAGCTTAAAACATGCATTGTTCCTCAGATGTGTTGTGCTATAAAGGGCCCTTTATAGTGACCTTCTTTTGTGTAGTGCAATGGCAACTGCTTCATAACAAGCAAGATACTGAGACATCTGCAGTATCGGATTAGGCCTCTGTTGCAGAATCAAAGGAAGTATCTGCATTAACCAGGACCTGTGCTGCTTATCGTACTCCGAGCCAGCATTCACAGTGCTAGAACTTCACCAGCAATCAGCCACTGGCAGACTGCAGTTGTGTAACACAGCAAGGCAGCTGCACTACCTAGAATTTCCTCTTCACTTGAAATGCAAAATAAAAATCTGAAGCAGAAAACGGCTTATCTGGTGAAATTTCAAATGATGTTGTTATCTGGCATAACCTCAGCGCATGCTAGACTTCATCACCTGCCTTCCAGTCCTTGAAATCAGTTCAATTGTGATGAGCGGTTACTCAGTTAAATTCTCAGACATGTAGATACACACACTCTGCTCTATTATCTGAGTTATTTCTCCAGAATGAAACTTCCAGCCTTCATCTAGGAGCTGAAATTCACAGTTGTCATTGCAAATTAGGCAATAGTGTTACTATGAAATACACATATATACATGTATATTGTTACATATTT
Organism: Psilopsiagon aymara; assembly: GCA_024733675.1. Taxonomy (NCBI): domain Eukaryota; kingdom Metazoa; phylum Chordata; class Aves; order Psittaciformes; family Psittacidae; genus Psilopsiagon; species Psilopsiagon aymara. Next base: position 2,532 of record JANRGW010039264.1, read on the forward strand.
TCTAGATATACACTCACAAATATAAACTTTCACTTCTGAACTGACTTTTGTTTTCCTGCAACCACAGCAGCACAAATGGGTCCAAAGGGGTTCTGCTATCTGATAAAACGTATCCCTTAATAAATGTTTAAACATTATAGATGTCAGAGAAACACTGCCATTAACTTATTAGATAAAATTGTGCCATAAGTAGGGCACAATGGTCCTTGGCCTTTCAAGTGCCAGTCATGTGAGGATTAGGTTTCTGAGATATTTTTTAAATCCCATGTAAAGGCACAAGCAATACCAGAAGATATAAGAAGAGTTATGGTATTTGAAAAGGTAAATAGGCCTTGGGCTGTCTCTCTAGAAGGAGGTGAGTTTAAACAAAAATCAGAGTAAAGAGCATTATTTGATGCCAACTTAGTGTTGAAACCACCTCAGATTCAGCCATCTAAGTGAGGCCTGTAACCAGGCTCTTCGGACAGTGAGTGGAGACAGCAGGTGCCTTAGATGAGGCAAAATCTGCTATAAAAAATAAAGTAGAAGAGGTGGGAGGATACTCCTCATGAAGGTGTTCATCTTAGCAGCTCATGGAGGCTCTATATGCGAAACTTTTAGACAATTCCAGGAGACTTCTCTACCCCACCAGAGATGTCTAGATGGACTTATTTGTTTGTGCTGAGTACAGCTTTTGGTTTCAGTGGCAAACCCAAATTTCTGGGACCACCCCATAGAAGCCTTCCAGCACAGCCAGATGTTTCTCTGAGTGGGAGGACAAGTTGCTGAGGGTAGAGAAAAATGGGCTGCTGTTGAACTCTCCAGAATATGAGAGGCTGTATAGAGAGATTACCTCTTCCAGTGGCAAACAGTGTAAGGAGGGCTCAGAAGATGCTGTAAGTTCCCCCTAGTTGTGCAGTAGCACATATGTTGGAATGATCTGCAGCAAGATCCTGGTCTGTGCCAAAGAGTATGGCTGTGCTGCTAAATAAATAGAAGAGGAGCAGGAGTCAAGCTGGAGCAGAGGCTCCCTTGTATGCTGCGTAGTTGTGGCTCTGCTGTTTGCTGCTGCAAGTACCACCTCTCATCAAACAGGACATGGAGCTCAGCTCTCTGCAGAGTGGCTGAGAGCCCACCTGAGAGCTTGGACTCAGACTTGCCAAGTACAAGTGAAAGTTGCAAAAGGTATGTCAAGAACCAAAGCAACCTCAGGGGGAAGGTTTCTGGCTGCTCACTTGAAGGCTCTTGATAGTGAGTGCCAGGTGAAATCAGCTGGTGGTTTCCACAGGGCTTGAGTGTAGGAGGAGGAAGGACTTGGTCCCCGCAGGTCCAGTAGCCACAGCACTGGCTGCCTACCTTCCCCACCTGCCCTGATGGTTGGAGATGTGCTGAGCAGAAGCCGGTGAGGCAGAGAGCTGAGGACCTCAGCTTTCCTGCTGGACACTCAGAAACGAAGGAGATGAGAAGATTGTAAACCAAAGAGGGTGAACATGGTCTTTATCTTCCCCCTTGGCAGGCTTTGGTTGATTTGAGTTTCTGCCACCATGAAACGCAGTCAAAAGAGCATTCCAAGTTCAGCAGCTGGGCTGCTGGCTGCTCAATTTGCTTGACAGAAAATTAAAACTTTTTTTGAGCAAAACTGAAAATTTTCTCATGGATAATTGCCTTTTTGTGAAGGAGATGTTATTTTCCTACTAAAATAATCCCAGCTATTTATGCATTATTGGTGCAAGGCTAACATAATAAACTTTGAAAAAATGACTCTGTGTGGAGTCAATCTCTCAAGAATGTGGAAGTTCAGACAGTCATGACTGTCCAAGCTGTTTTGCTCCTTTTTGCCTTTCACACCAGTTTCAACCACACTCTTCCACTCTCTGGTATGCTCTGGCAATGTCTTTATACTCTTTCCTGATAGCCTGTCTCTGCTCTCCTCTTCCCTCACATACATTTTCGACATTTGAGTTCACCTGGCATTTCCCTATTCATCCAGGCTGGCTTCCTGCTGTACCAGCGCTGTGAGCTCTTCCTTGTACATTGGGGTGGGCTATTCTTGTGCAATGAGGAGGTTGCTCAGGCAGCCCTCCCAGGCTTTTTGAACAGTCTCCAATGGGATCCTGCCTCCTGTTGCCCTGAAAAAATGAATTCCATCCTCCTGAATTTTGTAATGATTTTTGCACTAGTTGCCTTCCTCAGTTCCCTCAGGAGCTGAGGCTCCACCATCTCATGGTCCCCACAGCCAAGGCTGCTATCAGCTATCACATTCGTAATTGTCTTTCATCATCCGCAAGCAGGTGGATTGGCCAAGCCACTCCCAAGTTGTCTTGTCCAGTACTTCTGTAAAAACTTGCCCTCAGCACATGCCAGAAATCTCCTGGCTTACCTGAGCCACACATGCTGGAGTGTGTAAACCTCCACCTTGAGAATCAGGGCCTGTGATTGGGAGGCGCCATCCAGTTGTTTAAAGAAGGCGTCACCTACTCTCTCTTCTTGACCAGGCAATCTGTAGCAGATGCCTATTGTGGCACCTTTCTTGCTGATCCTGTGCCTTCAGCAGAAAAATAATACAGATGAGAACAACCTGAAAATGTATCCAAGCCATACAGTGCCAAACAATGTCTTCTTGTCACCACAAAGTCACTGGATACAGCAATTATAATTGAGGACCAATCTGAATAAAACTGCACACAGAAACAATGCATGTAAGACAGTGAAGAGCTGCATATGAAAAAGATAATGATTTATTCTTGAGTGTACACTTCAGTTCTAATGAGATTTTGATTCCACCAGCTATGACCTCAAGCCAGGTTGGCAAACACACAAAACCTGAATTTAATCAAGCCTTTCTCTGTTTGCACAGCAGCAAACGATATGCTTGGTAAGCAGAATAGGCATATCTGTATGCTGATCTCTCTGCAATCTGCAATCTGTGCCATGCACAACTGAGCTGTGGCTACTGCTGCCAAACTACTTTGAGTAAATGAATGGAGCGTATCAACTTACAGAAATAAAGAGAGCACATCAGACTTCAAACTCCTCTGTATTCTTGGGAAAATATTAAAAAATTCAGTCTCTGGGGATGGCAAGAATTAAAATGCAGAACAGAACAGTATTAGCTGGAGAAAGCTAATCTGAAGAGAGAAGCATCATTCAGATCACAGCTCAGGTAAAGAATTGCAGTGGGAATCTGGAGAGGTCAAAATTCAGTGGGTCAGTTTTGGACCCCTGTCCAGGTCATGGTGCTAAGTCTAATTCTCCTTACCCCAAATATCAACTTCTGTGTAGGTCTTCCCAAGAGAGATGTTAAGGAATAGCACCTTTAACTGAAAATGTAACGGTAAAACTGCCTTTCCTTCACAAATCTGTGCAGGAGGAAGAAAGGAGAGAGAGAGCAGAGACAGGAGATGAATAGGAACATGTCTGCAAAAGAAACCTGCATGGTGTGCAGCCTCAGAGACAGCCAACTCCCACTGATTCCTCAAGATTTAGGAGCCTAAGCATCTTTAAAAAACTGTGCCGCAAAACAAGTTATTTTGTTTCCCCCTACATCCTGAGCTCGGGCTTTGTCTGCCTGTCTGCCTTTTGGCAGTTCCTAGCTGCAACATTTACTGTTTCAAGTATCAAGAGTCCTTCTGCCTCTGAATATTCTTCCTTATTTTACCCAGTTACTTGGGTGGAGCCAGGTGCAGGACTCCAGTGAATCCAAATGCTTGCAGGACTCTCTGGGATTTAGAGCTGTGTCTTCAGGGAGTGAGGTCAGGGAAAGAGCTATGGGGGTTTTACCTTCTGGTCTTCATAGTATACTCAATTCATACATAGTCACTGAATATTAAGCCTTTGAGAGATTATGTTATTCAGTACTAAACACAACCTTGATCAAAGATGTATACACTCCCCAAGACAGGTAAAAATTAATATTTTGCATTTACCCTGGAGCAGGTTGACCAGTGTTCTCTGTCTTTATGCAGTCTTTTCTTGACCAAAGTGCTCCTGGACGTTTCAGGAACAGCTTCATCCCTTGTTATGGTCCAGGGAGTTAATTGCTTGCTTACAACCAGCCATGATCCTTTCTGCCATAATGGTGATGACTGCTGTAATGCACATATCACTGGTAAGAGCAACACTTTTCTAGCCTCCTGTAATTAGCCCTTAACCTTGTGTAACTTTCTTATGAGTACCTTTTCAGTAAAGTGTGGCTGAACATCCAGTCTCCTTTCAAGGTAGGATTAGATTCTCAGAGGAGTTTTTAGAACCTAGTTCCTATTTTAAACAAGCATTGGATATATAAATACACCTGAAAACCTGTGTTTGCCTTTGGCATTATTTGTGCAAGCTGTTCCTAAGTAGTGGAATTTGTTGTGGCATTCAGAAAGTGTTAAGGCAGTGCCTGGGGCACAGGGATTGTGGAGCTTATGATTTGGGAGACTTGTTTTGATGGGGCTGGAGCTCATTCAAGGTCCACCTTCTGCACATGATTGCAGTGTGTTGTTACAGTCAATCCCGACAGTGATGGAAGTGTGGGTCAAAGTGGGGACCATGTATCAGCCAGGAGGACAGTTGCCCATACAGCTTCAGCTGGCAAACATATCCCAGAGGTTCCCAGAGAGTCCCAGAGGATCCTTATCTGATTTGCATGCTGTGTATTTGAACTTCATGATGGTAAAACATGAAGCTGCTACCTTATACATATTCCTCCCCCCCCCCCCCATAGAAATGAAAACAGTGGATTTCTTCCTTACTCTCATATTCCTTGTGTTTTGAAGCCCATAAATTCTCAAGGGATGCTAAATTATCCATGGGCTTCTTAAAAGGACTTATATTCACTAGTGAGATGCCATAGGCTGCCTCAGAATCAGCCACTTCTCTGCACCCCACACGGCAGAAGCCTGGAATGCTGCAGCAGAAAATGGTCAGCTGCAGAGACCCGGATGGGGGCTTTCAGGGTTTGGGTACCTATTACTACCTCTCAAGAGACAATAAAGCTAATACCCTAAAGCTAATACCCTAATCACCTGCCACACAGATAAGTGAGTATGTGCATTACTGTACAGCATTTATACTTTATATGTATCTCGAATTTCAAAAATGTGGAATTTTAGCGGTGCCCAAAAGATGGCACTGTTTATTTGTGCTTTTTTCATTCTTAATTGCGTACCCTCTTCTTGGCTGGCGTATCACTGACAGCATTAAGACAGGACTTACACAGGCTATAGACAAAAGTGGTGCAAATCAAACTGTTGCTGCAGCATGGCCTTTCCTGTAACCTTTAATATGAGCTATTTTAATGGAAACAGGCACATCAATGCTGCTTAATACTATAACCACACAGCGGTTCCCCTTTTATTTCCATCTAGTATTTTCATTGTAGACATTTCGGTCTCACACATTTCATTTAACGTCTGGTGACTGAAGAATGTACTTCAGTTATTCAAAAGGAGAAAGAATTGTTGACAAAAGATGGATCAGAACTGGAGTTCTGCCTTGAGGGTCCCTTAAAGTTAGCAAAAGCACCTCTTCCTGTGCAGTAATCATTATCTGTAAGTGCTGAAAAAACCCAACAAACACCAAATAGCATGACAGCTAAATTACAATAAATCAGTTGCCTGCATTTCTGTTTGAACAGCCAAATCCCAGGTCCTACCTTAACGGCCATAGAACAAGAAATGGGGAAATGCAGTTTACTTTGCAGCAATGAAATTAAGGAAAGGTTTGCTGGCAACCATAGCAAATGACAGTGTTAACCCCCCATATCAGCTGTCAGGTTTCTCTAGACCTTTTAAACTAGAAGGTGTGTTAAACAAATAATAATAGCAACAACAACAGCTACAGTCCTTTATTTTATTAAGTCAAAGCTCTCCACAATCTCAACATAGGAATCACTTCATCTAGCACTGGCATCCAGCTATTTCTGAGGTAACAAACTTCAGGTATCAAAATAACTTACAGTTGGCTGCGGTAGATTTCCATTCCGCATTATTCCCATCCGGTTCTACATTGGGTTACTTGTGGCCACCATATGGAACCAGAGGGTGCCAACAAGTGAGGGTCCATTGAGAAGACAACCTCTGTTGCCTCTACCCCTTGCCAGATCCTCCCCTGGGCCTAGTACCTCCTGCACTGGATATAGCTGGTCAATGAAGGTGTAGACAGAGAAAATCTGTGTTGCAGTTGTTCTTCAGGCCTCACAGCACTAGTCCAGGAAGCAGTTGAACAAATAACCTTCAGACATACAACTCAAGACTTGGCAGGTTTAAGTGCGTAATAGTTACAATTGCACAGACATCTTTCGGTGTCAATGAAATCCCATGTAAGAACTCCATGGGGTTTCATTGCTAGCAGCAACCTCCCTGCCCTAAATATTTCTCTTTCATCTGCATCCTCTTCTGCCCTCCTGCTGTTCATAATATTTCCTACTTGCTTTCCCACCTGACCCCACTCTTGCTCAGCACCGCCTGGATGTGGATCTGAAATAATAGTGGTGGGTTCAAATGTGCAGGACTAAGACACTCTGCTCCTTAAAACCAGTCATTTCTGAAGCAGTATGTGAACAGTGCTGGGGTTGTGCTCTGATGATTGCTTCATTGGGGTGGGCCTTGCTTTTCAATGTGAGGTGTCCCTGAGGCTGTGTGTGAAGGGAAGATGGACAGGGAAGCCAACCAGCCAGGCAGGCAACAGATACAGGTGACTCTTAGCATGATGAAGCTTGAGGTGGTCCTTCCCTAGGAAGATTCCTAACCAGTAGGCAAGGGGTAGAGACAGCCACCCTGCTGAAAAACCTTTAACAAAAGAACACTCAAGTCTCAGGCTTTTAAGGTCTCAAGCCCAGTGAACTGTTAACTCTCTAGTAGCTTATAGCTCAATGAGTCCCACATCACCAAACTCTGGGTCCTAGATGCCACATCAGGAACTGGAACATACAAGTCAGCTGCTGCACGCTTTAGTTCCTGGGGTCCTTGTATTGCATGGATTTGCCTTTGAAAATCTGTTTTGGTTTGATTTAGTTTGTTTTTTTTGCTCCTTTTGGCCATGTCTTTTTAACCAGATATTAACTATGCTGTCCCACATAACTTATACCCATTGTGGGGGTGGCTGGCTTCAGTAAAGGACAGTTGTGGTTGTGTTTATTTGTACTTTCAATAATACATATTTGTACTTTCAAATAAATACATATAGCATGCCTAAAGAGATGAAGAATGGGTTGCATCAAGATGTTCAGTTATTAACTGCATACAGTCATGGATGCCAAAATTTGTGCTCATAGTACGGAGAGTTGTTCTTGAAAATTTAGTTCTGCATGGAGTTAAAGTGAAAAAATGACCTATTAGTGCTTCCTTATATAATTTATTGTTTAGATGCTCATTTACTGTTCAGGAAAAACATGTTCCTCTTTGTGAGGTGATGGAGATGGGTATTTTTTGTTTCAATAAGAGTCTAAAGAATCAGATGGATATCTGGAAATGAAACGATTTGCTCCACACATCTTAATTACAATAGTAAGGCATCAGAAATCAAAATTTGGCTGGGTATTTTGATGATGCTGCAAGATATAGATATAGCTTGTTGTTCAGCTATATTGGCTCTGCAGTGCCGAAAGCAGTTAGCTTTTGATTGTGTCAGTAAACTGAGCTGATAGATCTTGGAAGATATATACAGGCAAATATTCAAAGTGGTACACAGTGCTGGAGCGACAAGAGTCAGTATTAACGGGAAATATATGACAGTAATGAAAACTTCAGCCACAGAGAGCAGATCTGTGCAGCAGCTCAGTGGCATTTCAGTATCACTGAAATCACCGCTATTTAAGAAGGTGTTTTTCTTAGAATGATTCTTTTAAGGGTTACTGTAGCTGGGTTGCTGTGAGCTAGTTGTGTACAGAGCAGGATGTGCAAATGTGATGAGTGTTCTGGCACTTCTCCCATCCCTGTGTCTGCAAGGGATTAGGTCCCCTTTCCTGGTGGCAGCCTTCAGACCTGGGAGCTCAGTATGGGGAAAACCTCTGGAGGTAGCTGATTCTGTAGCTATGTACATGCATGGGCAGACTGGCTCACTGGTGGTACGTAGCAGCAGAGGCAAAACAAGATGGGATTTTGGCCTCAGGAAATGCAAGCCCCAGAAGTGGGCACCTACCTGCTGCCACCCTTGCAGCAGGGCCTCAGAAGCTCTCCCAGCTGCTGCCTCCTCCTCTCTGAGAGTCCTCTCTTGCCACGCCAGGGCTTAGAGCTGGAGCAGCAGCAGGGGGGTGTCTCTGACCTTGCTGTTTTGTGACAAGTGCCTCAACTCCCATCTGAACAACCCCAACCAAGGAGCACTCTTGCTTGAAAGGCAAAATTACATTTAAACACAGATTCTCAGCTGCTTTCTTTTCCTCACTCAACTGACAAACACACAGTGTGTAAATAGCTTGATATATATTATCTGAGTATAAGCTAAAGTCTTGTCAAAGGCATAAAGAAGCCTGAGAGAAGTGTTAGCTTGCTCTGGGGTAGGTTTGGTACGTAGGCTGGACCCAGGAGCATGGCCAGCGTGGATGAATTGAGGCAGGACTGGTGTGTGGTTTGCCACATGTAGTCAATTTTTACTGGGCACTGCTGTCTTTTAGAATGTGTGCTTCAGTGACTCACCTTGTAAATCAGCTGTGGCTATAAGCTGCTTTCCAACGAAACCCATCTTTTATTTAGGTTACCACACCTCAGGGGCATGTAAGGTGCCCTCTGTTAAATCTATGCTTTGCTTTCAGACAAGTCTTTTCTGCTGCTTTCTTTCTAGTCTATCTTTCCCTGTTGATACCAGACACTAAAAGGATTATTTTGTGCCATATCTACCCTGTTCAAGTAAATAGCAGTACTCATAGGTCTGCTCAGTTCAAGCCAGATAGCACAACCCTTCCCTCCTGAAAGCATGCCCTCTCAGCGAAGGGAAGAGCAAGGTGTAAGACCTGTATTGAGACCTCCACCAAAATTCTAGAGGCTGTCTGGCAATAAGAAGTTACAAAACTCCCTCACCTGACCCCATTCCTCTTGAAGACATTGATGTTGTGAAAATGCATCCCATTTTCACACACCAGGGCATCAGACATTGGGAAATTTCTGCTAAATCTGGATTACAAAGAAAAAGGGGAATTAAAAAAAAAAAAAGTTAAAAAAAGAGGTACTGTTTATAATCATTCTCCTTTCTTTAGTTTTAGGTTCCCATTTAAGCTACTTTCTTTAATTACTTGGGTAACTGTAATCTGTTGGATATCTTAAATGCATGAGAGGGCAAGCCCTTATGATGAAGCTGACTTCGTGCCAAAGAAAAGCTACTCACTGCAGTATGTTTTGTTAAGTTTTATTCAGCAGTTGATGTTTAAGTGACTTTAGCTAGGAATATTTTGCCATTTCCTTGGAGTTATTAGACCACAGTAGAATAGAAGCCAGTGCCAGGAAAATTTTCTATGAATATTTGCAAGATTGGTGTTGCATCTTCACTACATTTACTATTATCAAGTAGTCCCAGCTCTTGGCCTGTATGCATCATCTCGTAAACCTGAGAACAATCTCCATCACCAGTGACAGCTGATGTGTTCCTGTTGCATCATTCCTTGGCTGGGCAGTGAACAAATACTCCAGGAAGGAACAGACCATTGTCCTGGAAGCATAGAAACAGAGAGGAAACTGACAGCAGCCAGCAGAATAGTGGTGATGCTGCTGGCTTAGTTTATAATGATTGATGCTGGTCCTCTTAGGTGATGTAGTCTCTGATTTGTGAAAGCTCTGGAGAATACTCCAGTGGTGTGAGGAGTAAGAACCCCACTGTGTTCCAGCATCAAACATTATCTTCAGCATCTGCTGAAGGAACTATAATTCGTTGGTTTGTTTACTGGCTTTCTTTAAATGATGCTTTGGATAGTCTTCATGGGATGCAGCTGTGTCTGTCATTGCAAAGTTGTGGGCAGGAGTAGGCAGTCCACTTCTGTAAAACCAGAACAGAATGAGCCTAATAACCACAAAATACCTCCTGACTCAAATAGCTCACAGAAGTTTCCATTCCAGAATAACATTTTGAAGTAACTGGGGATCATTTCCTATAGTGTTCATCACCTTTTCAGATGCTCAGAATGACTCAGAACCAGCTGCAAGGCTTCTGTAGTCCTGGAAACTCTTGAAAATATATGCTTTGCATCAGCAGTCACTGCACAGTCTTAAAACAACTTGTACCCTCTTAGCATCTCTTTCTGTGATCCAGCATTTACGGCTCAGAAGATATTTGCTCCTAAGGACTCAGCATTTGTCAGTCCAGGAGGTGTAGGGCTTCTGTTTGCGTGCTTTTAATGTCATCTCTAACACTCATCCTCAGATCCAAAAAAAGCCCCCACCACTTAGGTACTTCAGATGCTATGTAGGTGGAACTGAGGCACATGTGCCTAAGCCCTGAGCAGAAGCGAATATTCAAGTGCTTGCACTTTCATCTGGCCATGACAATCCTACTAGTGTCCATTTTCAGAGCTGCTGCCTTCTCAGCTGAGTGTGGGTTTAGTCTGAACCCACTGTGGGATCTACAAAGCATGCCTAGGCCTAAACCCCTGAGCAGTGAGGTTTGGTAGGTTTGTTCTTAGCACACCTAGTGCCCACTGGGGATTGGTTGCAGTATGAAACAGAGAAACCACTGCTACATTTTCATTTACTGAGCTCACAGACTGATGAGGCATCAAAGATGTTTTCCTTTAAAAGACAGAGGAGACACCCAACTTTTGTAAAATAGTTGGTGTCTGGATAATTGGCTCAGGTGGTAAAATCAAGCTTATGGTGTTCTCAGCTGAAAAGGGGTTGTGCTTTCTTCTCCCACAATCTGGGGTACTAGGGGAGGTTTCTGGTTGGGAGGGAAACAGGAGAAAGATGAAAACTGGATCATTGTACAGCTGAAACTGAAAGACTTGTGAGACTGGAGGGACCCCTTGCAAATTTGTCTTCTGATAAGGGCATTCACTGGCAAGTGTTGCTTCCCCTGTTCCCACAATAGTTTATATACATTTATTGTAACATAAAATTAATGCGCAAGAACCTAGCAGTTCCCTTATCAAGCAAAATCTGTAAGCATTAGGCTTCAGAGTGTTTTTCATTCCACAAATCTCCCATTCCTGCCTGGATGGTAGTTGCTTCTCAAGAAAGGAGAGAGCGATGCTGTCAGTGTGATGGTTATGGCCTTTCCCTGCAGTCAGTGTGAGCTCCTGCTGGATGCAATTCCTTGGTCTGTAATACTCTTGGTGCGCTATGTGATGCTTCAGGCACATCTTTCATGTGCAATGAAGTACAACAGTGGCACAGAGCAGCAGAGGTACAGAGGCTGATGGAGCAATAGCTGGTCTCAGCACAGTACTGTGCCTGGCGGAGAAGGAGAACTCCACTAGTGAAGTCCCCATGGATGCACAGTGTTAATACACCAGGTAACAGACCAGCTAGCTCTGGCGTAGATCCACACTGCACCCTTAATAGGTGCTTTAGGTTTACATCTTCCATGTATTTACCTAGTAGTCAGCTAGTATCCCCCAGTTTCCTCCTGTGCTTGGCATCCCCTCCTCTTTTACCTTTGGTTGATGTGCTGCTTCAGTTTGAGCCTGTTCCTGCTCATTTGTAGATGCCTTATTCATTTGTGGATGCCTTAATTCCTGTGAACTCCAGGGAGAACAAAACAGAAAAGGCCTTTCATTAGTCAATGTTTGTATAATGCCTTGAAAATGTAAAACGCTGCACAAATGATGAATGCTATTTACCTCAGAGCTAATTTGCTAACCTTTCCTTTATTGTGGGACCCTTTGGTTTTAGCTGCTCATTTGCTTAATTGCATCTCAAGTTTCCAGTTAAAAATGCCTACATGTACAGCAGTTATACCGTACCCCAGGAAGAAATCATTACAGATGATGTTACTGACTCACCAGTCACAACACTGTTTCCACTCACTTTCTGTATCCCTGACTCCATCTAACCACCCGACTGTCCTCAGTTCTTCCTACCATTTCCCTTACTTTCAGCTGATATATCCATTGAAATCCCAGATTTACATTGAGCCTACCAATACTTTCTCCTCTCATGTCTTTTCTACCTACTCATCACTTGGCTGCTTGGTGCTTTTTATGATTATCTCTGTACCATCCTTGAATATACGGTTGCTTCATTTAAAGTATGCTGCAAATGATATGATTTTGACAAATTAAGCAATAATGAGAAAACATTTTCAATATTCTGTAGATATCCATTAAGTTACAGTTATAGTGACACAATTTGCTCTGCTGCAGTTCACACTGAGTTAGCCTTGTTTTCATTAAACCCCTCGTTATTTAGAGATTTATAACTCATCCATAGAAATTTGCTCTAAGGTGGAGCTTGACTATGCTTTAAGATCGAAAGAGAAATAAAATCCAAGTAATTTGGTTCATGTTTTGTGATTTTTTAAAAAAATTATTTCACTTCTTTCAAGCTTTTTGTGTTGTATAATTCAAGATAGCCTCAATTTTAAAAATATGCTATTAATTATAAGAATTATAATTTCTACTATTAAAAATACTTAGAAAGTGAAGATAGCACTATTCTTGTGGACAAGAATAAAATCAAGATATCTACTCAGAAAGGTGTATAACTCACCTTCTTCCCTGCATTTGGTAGGTGAATAAGATTGATTGCTTCTACTGCAATATGCCTCCCTATGGGATACTGCAAGAAACGTGTGCGGGATCAACACATGGTGGTATTCACATGTGATTTGCCAGAATGATTTCTCATCGTTTTTCCTGAAGATTTGGACCACTGTCTATATTAACTAGTGCTTTTGCCACTGTTCATTCCTTTGGTTGTGTTTGGTTAATTTAACGTAAGAGGAAAGTTTTGAAACAGGTATGGACAGTTGTTAAGGAATGATCAGGCTAAGTGCTATGAGCTACTGTAAGCAGCTTGTAAAGCAGTAACAGGCATGGTATGAAAACCAAAACTATAAATACCAGTGCAGAACATGTGTGGTGCCAGTGTATTTCAGGATTGTGAACGCAATTATCAGTGGTCTGTTCTGTCTGGTGTTTTATAGAGTCCCTGGTTCATAGTTGTTTATAGACCTCCTTCATAGAGTCCCTCCTTCATAGTTGCTTATAGACCTCCTCAAGGTGATCCTGAAGAACAAGATGCAGCAATGGAGCTCTAGATCCTGGTAGGCTGGAGCAATGATGAAACCATGGTACCATATGTTATCACCTTTACAGGGCAACACATCGACATTGCAAAATCTTCCGAGTGCTCACAAGTCTATTGGGAGAATTTGCTCACATTTGGCAGATCTGGACAGGAGCCAGTTTGGGAAAGTCTAAGTTTTCATTTTGGCCTGTTTCCTAGCCTCACCTATTTTGCACCAAAAATAATTTTAGAATGTTTCATATTAGTTTGTTGTCTGTAGATTCAGAGCCTGCCATACTTAATATTATGTATGCAGCAGACTTGCAGTACATTTGTTTGAGGACACACATTCAGTCAATTTGGGTTCACAAATACGAGTTTTGTGTTCCTACTTGGGTGGGTAAAGTCATTTGTGAATGACAAAATTAGACCACTAATTATAGAGCCTATCTTAAAACTGCCTGAAAATTTGGTACAAAGCACGTATCCCTTTAGCAAAAAACTGTCTGGGCTTGTCAGTTTGTGAACATGCAACCTGCAGGAAAAAACTGATCCTACACGAGTTAAGACTTTACTGCTTTGTTATATCAAGTATAAAATATAGCAGCTGCAGTTTCACCGTCTACCATATTTCCAGGTCTAGAAGAAGAGAAATAAAAAGACTTAACATTTTGCATACATGCAGTGACTAATCCTGAGGGTAGTGTGTTCCTAATAAACTCTTGCCAACTTTCTGGGTTGGAGTTGCTGGAAAATAACCTTGTCAGCAGAAATTGAGGAACTAGTTTTATTAGTGAATAAAGGAAACATCTTGCCTCCATCTATGTAGCAGATTAATGCTACCCAAGTGGAATGGTCTTGGTGATTGTGAGGAAAAGTAATACTTGAGACTAAAACTTCAGTAATGAACCTCTTAGAAAAAGCAGTTCACCAAGAAGTTTTTTCTACGTACATTTGTGATATAAAAGAAACATTGATAGCATTGGGATATAAACTTGATTTCAGTGCTATATAAATAGTAGTAAACCAGCTTTTTCTGAAATCAGGACAAGGAGTAGATTGCTTTCAAGTAGTGTTTGAGATTGATGCTACGGAAAAGAAACACCCAAATGAAAAATTATTGATGCAATAGAAAGAAATTCAGATATTATTCTCTATCTCAGCCTATTTTCTAGGCAGAGTTAGAAGGCAGGATTCTCTGGGCAAGCTAACAATAACTGTTTGTGTTTTTGAGGTTCACTTTTCAAATGAGCATTTTCTGTCTCTGCCACTGTTTCTTGACGTCAGTCATTGACTGGAGTCAATGCTTTTGCTTTTACTGACTACCATTGAATTAATGGTAACACTTCTGAAATGTTGAATTCACTTGCAAATACCACTTTTCAGGGATGGAAGTTCTGTTTTTAAAGGTATGTAGGAATATAATTCTTCCTATTTATCTGCTGGTTTCTGAGGATCTGGACTGGACCTACTTATCTGCGCATATAAATTATTCATGCAGATGTTGTGGCATCTGAAACAAGGGAGCAATGTCTGCTTGTTTTCAAGGACTATCCCAAGGGGAGAAAAGAAACTGCAATTTCTAAAGTAGGCAAGTATAAGGAAACTGACTATGTCTCCAGCAGCCCAATTGCTACGATCAATACAAAATCAACAAAGTCACAGGGAGGTAATATTGGACTTTAAAGCAACATAAAGAAAGCAAGGAAGAAAGAAAACAGTTTATCTTGTTTCAGTGTTGTCTTTTAGGTGTTTCAAAAGATATTTTAAGTAGCTATTTCTTTGAATTAGATCTTCACTCTTTCAGTGAACTTGTAGGGACTTGGGCAACTGCATTAGCAACATATCTGGCCTATGGGCTTTGTAATAGAGCGACTCAGTTCTTGATTAGAAGAAAATAAAGAGTGCTGTCTTGCAAAGATAGCTTTGGAATTGCAAACCACTGCAAGGCAAATGCTGTAATTAAGATGGATGCATAGCTGTGCTCTGTTTCTGCAGGCAAAGACAAGAATGAACCAAAGGATTCCTCCAGACACCCACAGTTCTCATGCAAGATAAATCAGCAGAGCATAGGATATAAAGCTCCTGGTGAATCCACTGGATAAGACTGCTCGCTCACTTAAATTGTTATCCAGTTTCGTGCATAGCTGACTCTTATAACAGGGTGGCCTGATAGCCTAGACAGTCTGTTCCTTTCTGAAGTCTCTCAGTCACAGACAAGAAAAGATTACGTTTTTAGAAACTGCTACAAGTCTTCTTAATCTATATAAATCCATCTGTAGATACACTGTGTTCACTATACATACCAACAAGATATAATGTGCGGGAATTTCCATAGTTATGTTCTCAATAGCATGTTTTTAGGGAGAGAAAATTAGACTATTGCAGAATCTCTGAATCCCCCTGCTATTCCAGATGCTTCAGGAGCATACAAGAGGGCAACTGTGGTTTTGGTGTCTTCTTTCCCCATGATGGGACATATCTAGCTCTTGGGGTCACACGGAAGAACGGTGCAGTTGGATGGGCTCCCATCCACTGGGAATGGTGGGTTCCCTTGCTGCAGCAGCAGTGTTGCTCTCTTTGCTCTCCCTGTGCTGTACGGGACTGGCTTACCCACCAGGTTTACCAGTTCCATGCAGAAACCAGAGCCTGTCTTTAACTGTCTTTGCTCTTCTAAGCAAGGAAAGTCTTCTTCCAGGCCACCCACCTCTCAGGGCAGAGGGGAATCACAGCAGATGGATTGATGCATGTGGGAGTCAGACAATACAGGAGTGAAGAAGGGTTGTATTTTTTTTTTCTGACTATGCAGGAAATGGATGATTTAAAAGAAAATCATTGTTGATCTGGATCAAGAAGTAAAGGAAAATATAGTATCAGGCAGAAGTTGCGTGGTTTGCTGACAAAGAAGAACATTTTCTGATGGTGCCCTAGTTAAAAATTTGGCAGCAAATTTCTTATTAGATGAGAAATGAGATGCTTCAAATGGAAGGCAAAGCACCTTGTCATATTTATCTGAAGTGTCAAAATTCAGATCAGTGACTGGGTCGCTAAGCCCTGCTGTGCGGTTGTTCACAGTTTATTGCAGAGGCAAGATTTTCCTTGTCATGGAAGAAGCATTTCAAAGTCAGAATCTTCAAAGTGAAGGGACTGACATAGTATTTTCTTGAAGTGTATGCCTTGCAATGTCTGCCACAGAGCGAATCTCCTGCAGCGAATATGCAACACCATTTTTGGCAGTGCTATACACAGCAGTGACATCTCTGTTCTAGGGATTTGTCTTTGCTAGAGAAGTTCAGTAAGTGTGAATGAGAGTTCCAGAAATGCCTTGCTGAGTTACCACTCTTCAGCTACATCCAGATTGACATGCCTTGCCCTCTACTTATACCTCATGAAGTTGCTTCCCAGTGAGTGGTAATGTAACGAGGAACTGAATTTCTGTTTGCAAAACATAATGTAATATATTATATTCACATAGCTTTTCAAAAAGGAAATGGGAAGTTGCTTCCTGAAGGCTGCTCCATCCATCAGTTGAAGAAATGGTGAGATACAAGGCTGGAAATTAAAACTTGGCAAATTTAAGTAAGAAGCAACATACTAAGGATAGTGGTGAATTCATCACTGGGATTTCTGTTGTCGGTTTTTTTTTAAGTGAAAATAGTATATTTACTTTAAAAATTACATTTTAATCCAAAGAGAAGTTGAAGTTGGGCATGTGCAACCGAGGGAACAACTGGGGTGCCTTCCAGAATGAATGCAAGGAGATAGAAATGGAGAAAGAGAAACAGAATGGGTTTTTGTCAAAGTGAAGGTCACTGCTTCAGCACTATTAATAAGAATTTATGTGTAAAATTGAGCACATTGGTTAGAAATTAGGAAATGTTAGCTGAATAAAGCCCTGGAGAGCCTGGACTGCTCTAACAGCTCGAACACTACAAAGTAGACTCTACTTTGGACAGAAGGTTGGACAGACAACTTCCCAAGGTCCCTTCCAGCTTGAATTATTCTCTAATTTGTACAATTCTGTGATTCTATGAATGAAATAAGGAATATAGTTTCCCTCTCAAAATACTTCAGGAGCTAAAACCATGATGAAAATCAAGGGAACAGTGATGACAAAAGACGATTTAACCTTCAGATTTCTTGGAGATTAGATAAAACTTAATTACCACTCAATATTTTTGCTAGAGTCAATCCTGCTCAGGCTTCAAAATCATTGCAAACTCAGCTTATGCAAATAGAGATTAAGAGTTAAAATTCTTGAACACTAATATAAAAAAAGACACCTTTACAAATCAAAATCTTGGTTTTAATTTGCTAGCATTCTTATACTCACACCTTTCTTGGCCTGGCAAAGCAAGGAAATCAGCAGATTTCAAAGGTATCATCCCAAGAAAGGCTATAAAGTATTTATGACAGGTGACTTAATGCCACAACTGATGCAATTATTATTAATTGCATACATATTGGAATATGTTTGGATATCATCTACTATTCATTAAACACTATTTCCATATTTTCAACATAGTTAATGGATAGTGACCTTATTATTATCTTAAAAAAATCCCTTTTTGCTGTTATTTCCAACCTTGTAAATGTCTTAATAGAAACTTACTATCAGCCAGCCTCCTCAGCTTCTAAACTAGTACCAGTACAATGAATTAATACATTTTAGGGATTTTTTTTTTTTTTAAATAATCCTTTATATGAGTAGGAAAAAATAAATGCCACCCTCTATGACAAAAAACCTCCAAAAATAAACAAAGTAGAATGTGGTGGATTTTGCATTCTTCCAATCTAGGCACTTGCATATTTTTTTACAGTTAATAACCACAGCTTCCTGGTTGTTCCTACACTGTTTTTGCTCTGCACTGGAATGTTCTTTTTGGCTGCTCTTCTCCTTCATTATAGATAATTAACCAAAATTCTTCCCATTTCTTTCTCTGGTCATTGCCTTACTCTTAACAATTGGTAAATACTGTTCCTCAACTGTAAACTATGTCCATATCTACAAACATTTTAGGACTAAGTTAAGCCTTCCAAATCGCGTGTTGGAGGTCAGATGTTTACATCTTCATGATACATTAAAGGTGGCACTGCACTTGTACACATTTTATGTAGGTTCTGTTTTTAGCAAGACCACGAAATAGACAGTTACTAGTTACATAAAAATACCTGTATTTGGGCGAAACATTGCTAAAGGCATTCTGAATGACGCATGTAGGGCTTTTTAGTTCAAACAACAGTCGTTGTTGGGGTGGGGTGTAACAGTTCTCAAAACCCCAAAAGTTCTTCAAAATGGTTTTGTTATGATGGTGTGTATTTAATTATCACTCTTTTTATTATGCGTATGTACATGTATTTGTTTAATTGTTATCTTTACTAACTCATTACGCTGATTTTATTTTTCGTATTTTGTTGAGGTGATGGACTATTTAATGCATAATTAAACTATGAAATATTTATTTTTCATCCACATAAGTTACACCCCCCCTCCTTTTGTTCACTCTTTCATTTAGATAGCCTAAACTTTTTACCTCATAATGCAAAATTTTAATTGCAGGCTTAGTTCTGTATGAAATTGCACAAAGCAATGTTATGCTGTTCTCCTTGACCAAATGCATATTTTAAGGTTTCCTATAAAAAAATTTGGAATACTTTAATGAGGGAGATAAATAGCTTTTCCTACTTTCAGCTATGGGAATACAGGAAGATAGCAAAGTTGGCAAAATCAGACCTGTCAAAAAATGCAATGTAAGTTTTTGTGGCTTGGCCCCAAGCTTTTGGGAGTCTGAACTGTAAGTAGAGCCTGACCTCTGAGGAAGCTCTCTCAATAACCTATCTTTCTTAATTCAGAAACTTCGAGTCAGTTTCAAAATGTATGGTCATAGATGGGACATGAATAAATTTGAGTTGGAAATTTTGTTGACAACAGAGCCATGTGATGCTAGAAGAGTTTTCCATGAAAAATGGTAAGGAAAGACAAAGTTTTAAAGGAAGATATTTGGTCCAGTTGTCAATAAAACCAAAATAGACTCTTCAGCTCAATGCGTATCACCTGTTCTCTGTTCTTGATTCCTAATTCAGAAAAATCCCTTTTGTTCAGCTCTATAAAAGTCAGGCTTACACACAGTAGCCCTTTGGACTTATAGATTATGAATTTTGCTAAATAGCAAAATCTTTCACTATCATGTTACTTCTAAACTTCTTTGGTTTGCTCTCTAGTATGAGCAGATGGGTCTATGAAAACAGTCATTTACAAGCAGTGGAAAAATCCACAGTAAAAAACAAAGAACTGCTAAAGGTGGTCTAACAATCTTTATGTTGACACTATATAAGTACAGTCCAGGAAATTAGAAAATTGCTTGAATATTTAAAAAAGTTTTTTCCAGCAACTAGATTTTATTAGATTGTGGAGAATACAGATGTTAAGGATACCTATGCTTAACACTAATTCTTGTGGCAGCCCATTAATCGCCTTCCCACAATTTGATGAATGTCTGATTTTCATTACCCTTTGTTTATAGGCTTCCACATGAAGGACGATGTTTCTAGAGAAGAAAAGCTTTATTCCATTCCTGGCCCTAAGAGAAACTACACCAGTGACAGCTGCTCTCAAAGAAGGAAATTGTTTGTGGCAATTATAGCCAGTCAGGAAGGAAGCCAGCTAAAACCTCTTATAAACACCAACAAGACTAAGTATAACTGGTTTATTCTGCCTACTATAGTGAGGTCAGCTTTTCCTGTCCCATTTTTTAAGAACTTCATGTCGATCAGGCAGAATGGCAAGATTTCTTCAAATTGCACTGCAAAATGAGAATTAAACATATATTAACAGGCTTGGTTTGTTGCATTTTGTTCAATACACGAAATTTACCCTATAAAAAAGGTCCACAAGGGTTACAAAGATGTCAAATCCTCCTTTGTTCTAATGTTGAGAGCCCATATGGCTCCTGCTTCAAATAGTTTCATCAGGACTGTGAAGTGTTTTTCACTCGGGTTTTTATCATGCAATGGAAAACTGCTTGGTTATAAATAGCAAATAATGACTGAATATCTAAGTAGATGGGTAGGAGAGTGGAAGAAAGTCTGCCTCTACTGCAGAATTCCCACAGCACATTCCTTTTCTGCAAGGGTGGCATTGTGCACCAGGTCGTCGTAAGCTGAAGGTTTGATCCAATATGAACAATGTCCGAGTGAGTAATTGGACCTTGTTTCAGAACCCAAGTCAAGAGAGCTAACTGATTTAGATAATGCTGAAAAGAAAAGTCAGGCTTTATTGTTAAACAGAATGAAACAAAACAAAAGAAAAAAGAAAAAAAAGAGAAAAATAAAACTTTGTTTGGTACAGACAGAATAGTTTCATTTTTAATAAAGACAAGGCAATTGAAAGCCTCATCTACAAAAGCAGCATAGAGGTAGCTATCACCACCCTCCTTGGTCAATGGTGAGGGAGCTCACCTGGCTGGCGGGGTGCCTGAATAGAAACACTTTTGTTGTCCCCATGGATTTAAATCTGAGCATCCCATTTCCAAGAACAGTGCCTTAAGAATTACATGACAGACACATTGGGGCAGGTACTGTTTGTATAAACAAGAGCGCTTTCTTGGTAACCAGTCTTGAAGCCCTATTTATTTCTTTGGTGGTTTGCACAGCAGGTTATAGGTTCATTCATGCATGTAGAATGTTTGGGGTTTTCTTGCTTTTTCATTTCCCCCTTCAACCTGGTGAATAAAGTACCTGAGCCAAGACTCAGCAATTTTCACAGTAGAAAGTAGGAAATAGTTCATTGTGGAATACAAGATAGCAAGGCATTCACTTAGCAAGATGCAAGGACTCTGGCCTCTGAGAGAAAAATCAATCCAAACCCAGTTTTGCATACTAAATGAATTCACAGTAAATGGGAGAGGAAGAGGTGTGTATCCCAGTGGATTGGAGTGTTCTACTTATCCAGTTTTGATCCATCCCAAATTTACACCTATTTTCAGGTTGCATAAATTTTTGTATTAATTTTCCTAATGATACCTGATACCTATTTGTGGGGACTAACAAGATATTCTTCTTTTTCCCCATAAAGGTGCTTTCATTAATTTGTTTGTTCACTGATCTGCATGATTCTATTCCTGCACTTACTTTTACAACTGTTTTTCATCATTCTAAATGCAATAAGAAGACACAGATGTGATTTTACAATCAAAGGCCCAAACAGAGTATTACAATATAATATAATCAACAGCATCAAACACAAGGCTGTTATTTAAAAGAGAAAATATGAGAGGTGCTTTCCTGAATAAGGACAGCTGAGATAGGGTAATACTAGTGGCTTAGAGCTTGTCAGACTGAGAGGAAGACAAGCCTTGGTAAGAGTGAGGGTAAGGCGTTTTTTAATTGATGAATTTATGATGATATAGTAGGATTTGGATAAGTCTTCCCTCTAAAAGGTGCTGTTGTGTTCTTCTTACTCCAGGGTTTGGATTATAACCCGATTTTTTTTTTCTCTAGAAAGCAATTCCCACCCACTTTTTAAGCCGAACGGTTAAAGGCCAACTGTTTCCTTGAATTAGAGAGCTCACTCCTTTTCCCAGCAAGACCATAGCTCTTGGGGTCAAAAAAAGATTTTGCTCTGTTATTTTTACCAGCATTTTGCGCCATCAGGCTCTCAACCCTGCTCAGTGCCTTTGTATGTTACTGTAATAAAAGCAATTGTTTATAACATATAATTTGCTGAAGTCACCTGGGAAATTGCTTGCAGGGTCAATGCTTGTAAGCATTTCAAGGATAGTTCATTATGTTCCTTTACTTTCCGTCATTCCACTCAGACCCTGCTCTCACCATCCAGTGTAATATTTGCACGAGAAAAGATTCAGATCCTTGGAAATGACTGAGATAAGATAGAGAAACTATGAACAGCTGGAAGAGAAATTTTCAGAAAACAAAGCACACTCTTTCCCAGGCAATAAAACTGCAGCTGAATATGTATTTTAAGGAAGTGATTTTTGAAAATACTTTCAATGATACAGACAGAAAAACAGATTGCGAATATTTAGCAATTTTTCTATAAATATTTTTTTTTTTTAGTATCCAAATCCTGGATGAACCACTGGATGTGTTGTTCCACTCTTAATTGTCATCTAACTTTGACTAGGATACAGAAGAGGTTAGAGTAAAAGCAATGAAGTCATTTGCTGAATCATGGCAGAGACGGAAACTAAAATTTCTTATTCCCGTGTTTTAAACCATTGTTCTCTTTCTGTTGTTGTTGGTTTTGGTTTTGTTTGGGGTTTTTTTTTTCTGTCTTTTAAAGATGTCAGAAGTTTATCACCAGATCAAATGGAGTGTTCATCTGAGAACTGTGATCATGCTGGGAACAAGGTTCTTTCATTCTATTCAAATGCTTTTCAGAAAGTCAAAAGGGTAATACACAAAGGCAAGGCACGCAGAATGAGGGAAGTCTGAAAACATCAGGCTCTCGGTGAATGGAGCATTTGAATGCATTTTAAGTACCCATGGGTGGAGAACTCAAACCTGTAGATCAGGAAATCTTCACCTCAAACAAGTAAAGCTTGCATGGTTGTTGCATTCCATTTCCACCCTCCCTAAGCAAAATACACCCTGTTTCTTTACTTCCTATACATGTACAAAATGATGTGAAGCACAGAATGTGTACAGCCATACTGGAGGCTGACTCCTCAGCACGCTGAAATCAACGGACCTCTTTTGCAAGAAAAATACATTTCTTCTTAGGCCATAAAAATGGCAACCCCGAGGAAAATAAAGGAACATGAAAGTTGAGATGCTGCAGTACTGAATTATAAAAACTTGATTTCATTTTATAACCTTTTAGATGTAGCAAGGTTTTTAGCAACAGCTGGTTTCATTTGCTCCTTTAGACCATTATAAAGAATTGACTGAAGCTATCCACAGGTACCCAAGCAGAGAGCTGTTGTGTGAATAGTTAGCTAAACATAGACACTGGATGTCATTGTAGGGCATCGTGCTTGTCTTCCAGCTGTGGCTCAAGAAAAGTACAGAAGCCCCATAATTTCTGTGACATATCTGCTAGCCATGTACAGATGTGTTAGGTGCTGTAGAGAGTCTAGAATATCACTGGACATCTGCGTTTAAGAAATGGAATCTATCTTCATGCCTAGCTGTTGGTTTTAAAATTTGTACTTTGAAATATTTTATTTAACCATCCAGTAAAAGATTCACTTTTTTTGGTTTAACAAAAGATTTGTATTTACTATGTGGAGGATGCAAAAAAAAAAAAAAAAATCCCAACAAACACCAAAAAACAAACCCAAACACATTTTATTGCTCATATTTCCTTAAGAAATAAAAATAAAATCTGTATTTTCCAGTGGCTGCTTGCACTCCCACAACCTACAAGAAGCCAGATTTCCTCTAGGATGTGTCTGTAAGTCTTCTCATCATTTGAATGAACAGTGACTTTGGCATCTCTTAAAGAAACTTGTGCTGAAGCTTCCACTCAAAGACCAAAGTTTTCCGTGGTCTCAGCACAAAGTCCCTGTCATATTTGGTTCCCAAGATCAAGGTAGTGCCTGGGAAGCTGTGAGAACGCTTGGGCATCAGTGTCATGATCAAAAATACATGAGGTAAGGGCAGGTTCAGGGTCTCAATGATTTGGAAAACATGCTGAGGGGAAGGTGCCTTCTCCTTTTTTTTTTCTAGTGGTGTTTTCTGTAATCTGCTGAAATACATATAGCAAAAACCTTAACCGAAATTCTCTTCTCTTTCTCAGTTTCTTTTTGTTTTCTAAACCAAGAGCTCTGCTGAACTGCCCGCTGCATTCTTGGATGGCTCTTCATGCAAGTTCTGCCCGTTATCCTATTTTCTTTTAACTTCCAAATGAAGATTCAATTGAAGCTAGAAAGGGTGGGTTTTTCTTTTCCTCCCATGCACATAACTATTATCTAGTCAGGAAACAATCTTGCATTTGTGTCAAAATGAATTTTTTTAGGTTACTTTAAATTGTCCTCTCTTGTTGCAATTACAACATTGTATAATGAACCCTTCATGTTTCAATATCCAGAGGGAGATGCTTCCATAAATATTTTTAATTGCTCTTTTTGTGTTTCACAGAGGTGAGATTCTCAGTATGAAAAATGTCCAGGATGTCTTATACTCAATTCTTTCTCTCATATTATCTTTTATGGTACCATCCCTAACAGGACATTACAATTTCTCTGCTGAATACAGGTCTTCTGTATATACAGCCAATATTAGAAGCACCATACAAGGATTTCAGGGGTGGACACTTGTACCTATTATTTGATGCCCATAAAAAAATCAAAGAGTTTTCAGCTGTAACAACCTCTGTCTCAGTAATGTTCTCTTTATCTGCTTCAAGAGGTCACTTGGTGAATGTTTATCTTTTACTTCTAGAAGCATGGGCTGTTTTCAGGTACAATTATAACTTTCAATTGCTTGCTTTCTGCAGGAATTCTTTATCTTTTGGCAGGTCGAGTCAGATTCACAAAATGGGGTTTTTGTGCTAATAAACAGTGCAGTGGATAAATGGAGAAAAACTGAGCAATAGACACTCAGCGGGACTGAAAGACCATCTATGTCCTTCCTTTCCGTGTTTATTGGTTTGGGTTTTCTTTTTTTCCAAAAGTTTCATTTTTAATTTATTTATTGTGAAAGAATCTGTAGTGTTGCGCCTTGTAAACTGGAAGATCAAAACTGAAAGATGCTGCCACAGGCCTTAGTGCTGCAGATGACCAGGGAAGCCCCTTGGCATCAACAAAGAAGAAAGGCCACCCAGGAGACACACATGGAGGAGGCCAGCAAGTTAGTTCCCGCTCATACAGAATTAAGGGGAATTTTTCTGTTGAGTTTAAAGGGAGCATAAGCAGGTCAAAAAGCAGTCAAAATGGTTTTTGTGTAAGAGTCCCAGCAGCTATCCACTACTTGTACATGTGTTCATAGCTCAAACGGAAGGATCGTGTGTATGGAAGGAAGGGTGAGATAACTGCCCCAAAGAAGCCATAGCTCTCAGAAGCATATCTTCTTTTATCTGTCGTCAGAGTGAAAATGTCAAGGCACATAATCATCTTAAAGCTCAAACTTTTAAGAAAGGAGAGATGGATAGAAAAAAGAAAAAAGTTGCCTCCATCTGCTGAATTGTGCCCTGTTTATGCAAGTCTGCACAGTTCTGTAACGGGTAACTTGTAATGCTTTTTCTGGATATCTAAATGTTATTGCCTCAGGAGGAGCTATTTTCCTCTAGGGAGAGAGAGGGCAGAAGGGGCAAGCTGTTGAAATGACCTGCATGGATTTCTTTTCTTGTTCTGTTTATAATCTGGTTTCTTACTGGCTGTGTTCTGGTAAGAAAAAAACCAAATAACATTGGATTGAGAATGCATCCAATGTTATGTTTCTTCCATTTAAAAATAATGCTTGAAGTTCTACTGTCTACTGCTTCTTTATCATGCTTAAATCATATGGGTTTGTGTAACCTGTGTCTTTGTGTCAAATTATTAATTCTATGCAAAGGGAAGGATACTTCCTATATAGGTCCAGAAACAAAATTCCAAAAGACTCAATATGTTGAGTAAAATTTTTCACTTTACAGTGCATGGCTCACTGAAAGAAGCTGTGCTGAGATATCTGCCTGTTTGCCAGCCAGCCAGCTTTTCTGAACATTTTGATCAAGGTCTTACAGTCTAGATTCCTCTGCTCAAAGGTAGGCATCAAGGAATCTCTTCTCCCTTGAGGGTTGATGTAGAGAAACACATACACAAAAGGGAGAACACTCTGAGGAGTGTTCCTCAGCTCACATGTTGGGCAGTTGGGACACACCAGCAGAGCTGCCTTCCAGAGTGCTTACTTCTCTCTCCACTGACAATGTCAAATTTTGACACCATGCTTTTAGATCCTACCAGGTATGTGGATCACAGCTGTAGCATTGGAAAAGGAGGTGGCTCTCCTCTGATAAGGTTGTCAATTACTACTCACTCTGAATGGAGTCAGAGATGTGGTGATGTTGTGCTCCTTGACACATACGAGTGTTTTCATTGTTCTTGCTGTTTCTCAGCGATGAACACACCAAGCTAGTCATGGGGCATGCAAATGTGGAATGAGATTATCTTTACATGAAAAAGTATAAGGCAACCGAGTTTAGAAAAGAGGGACTGGCAGGCTGCAAATAGACTTCTAGAGAAACAGCAGAATGAGGAAGCAGAAGGAGGCAAGAGAACCGGTCCCAGCTTGCGAACATCTGTACAGTATGTAACTCCATCAGCTGTAAAGCAGGGGAGAAATAATCCAATCAAACAGCTGGAAGATCTGTAAGAAAGACAACAGTAAGATGCATAAAATTTAGCTAAAAGCCTGCGAAACTGCAGATGGTTTTCAAGAACCTCTGCCCCTTCTCTGAGGCTGTTTCCTACTGTATTCACCAAGAGCAACGTGGGAGGGGAAGAATGAAGAGTAACACTTGTGCCCATGTTTGTCAGGCATGCACAGGGAACACCTGGGAGTTATTCTTATCTTTGGTCCTGGATTCAAAGATATGTAAAAATCCACTTTGGAAACACAGATGCAGGAACAATGTTAATCCTGCATTCTGATATGTCCCTAGACCTAGCATTCACCAGCTCAGTGACCATGATGGAATTGCAGAGAGGATTTGTTTGGCTCATAGATGAGCACACAAAAGAGTTTGGACGAGGAATGTTTATTTCTTTCCCTGTAGCCTTGATTCCTTTTTTCTCCCCCCTCACATGCTCTCTTTGCTCTTTGTAAAGGTGTTTTTTAAAGACACAGGTCCAGAGAGCTGGCTAAGATCTTTGGTGGTCTTTTCATCTCTACTTTACTCTGTGTCCCATCATCTCACCTGCACTAGCTGCAGGGTCTGGACATCCACAGAGCATGTTTGGACGTGAAAGAACTTGCTTATCTCAAAGGAAAGGCACCAGTATGGTGAGAATGCTGTGAGGAAGTTGAATCTTTAGGCCTTTTCCCCCTTGTAATTATTTCTGGCAGTGGGAAAGGCTGTGACTGCTCCTATCCCAGACAGGAGAAGGAAAAGACAGCATTGGACAGTGGGATGAGGTTGGCTTTGTGCTGGCAGTGCTGCTTTATATCTATATGTGCATATGCAGTATGTGTGCAGTGCATAGCAACCATCTTACTGAACCTCAACCAAATGACACAGCTCTTCCCATCTGCCGCTAGATGGAGAGCTTTAATTACACTCCGCGTACATAGAACTAGATGGTGAAGATTCGAAGGCTATAAGGCTGGAAAGTGGATATACTATCCTTAAATCTGAGCCCCAGCAAACAAAAAAAGCAGAACATTTTACTTAAAGATTTCCATGTTATGGTCATAATTCCTTCCTTAGCCAAAACACAGCTTCTCAGAAGAAAGGCATTTTTACTTCAAGACTTGAAACAAGAATCTACTGCATCCATGTTCAAATGGTTGTTAGAAATTTGCTTTTCATTTCTCATCTGATTCTTGTCTGCTTAGGATTCTAGCCATTATATTTATACTTTTACTTGTTTTAAAGATTATGTCTATGGATTATAACCGAGCTTTTATCGGTACTGCTTAATTTTTGGCCATATTACTCTGACCTGCTGTGTGTAGGAGTTGTCTGGCATTACTGGAGAAGTTAAATGCTCTGTACTAGTTTCAACACTGCGAATTTTTAGATTGCATTTTAGTTTTAAAAGCACTAATTCCACACTTAACGCACTTTAGAAGGGAGGAAAAAAGGGTTTGCTGAAGTCTTTTGCCATTGATTTAGCAAGTTCCAAGGAGAGTTCAGGACTGTCTGGCTTAATTTAAGCAAGGTTACCTTGAAATGCAGGTTGCATGACTACAAATTTCTACTTGAAAAACAGGCTGAAAATCGGTCATCAAATTGTTCCATCAAAGTCCAAAGCAATGTTAATAATCCTGCTTTGGACTTGGTCATTGCTAGTTCTACAAATTATTTGCATTAGAAAGCTGGATCCCCAGAGTTGTCTCAGCTCACCAAGACTTCTCATGCCAGTACTTTCACTAGAGGTAGAAAAATATGAATAATATAGCAGAGGAAGTTTACTACAACCAGTTTTTTTGGTATGTTTGTTCTAAGTTCTATCCCATTTTCAGGTCTTGTTATGTTTGTTTCTGAATTCCCCAGAAGTCATCTGGAGAGCTTGGGAGCATACAAATGAAACCTGAGTGTTTCAGCTAGCGGCATCGCTGACAGTGCTTTCTCTACTGAACTGTGTACAGCGGCAGAGGACTCCTTTCCCCCGTGCAGACCCCTGAATGCTTGCCCTTGCTGTCCCTTTTCCCTCACCCCCAGGTCTTGGTCAGACACAAGTGGGGAGAAGGATCCAAGGATCCCCACTCGCCTGGCCTGGTTCTGCTTGCAGGGGACATTGAATGGATGGAAATCCTCTGTGGAGCAGAGAGGTTGGATACATTAGATCTCCAGACCTTCCTGACATAGGTGCCTCCAGTCCAAGCAGGGACTGGGCACATGCTTGCCCCAAGCACATGGCATTACAGTCCTTCTCCCAGCTGCCCCCCCACCTCTTTCCACCTCTTCATCTGTGCCCTCCCTATCCAAAACCTCCACAGTCAAGGGACATCATCATCTGCCTCCTTCTCACCTGCATCAAGTTCTCTGTCTGTAATGCCAGGAAAACAAATTTCCTAGTGAGGATATAGCCATGCCTGTGCAGCTAGCTTCCTTCCCTTGTCCATTTTCATATCCAAGTGGGGCACTGTCAGACAGTGCCCGCCAACCAGATGCCTTTTGTGCATGACAGATGCCACCAGAGATGTTCTGCTTGATGGCCTCCTGTTAACTTCCCACTCACGTCTGGGACCTTAACTGTCACAATCCTTTCCTCTCTTTGCTCCCCATTGTTATTTCTCCTCATGTCTCTTTTTTCCCTTAGCTTCCTCCTCTCCCAAGAGGTTTATGTTCTGACACCAAAAGAGAAAATGACAGCATGTCTGCCTGTGATTTTCTTTAGAGTGGCAGAGACTTATGTAAAATGTCTTTCTGGATGGCTCTGCCACAGGGAAGGTATTGTCAGATTGTGCCTGACTCCTGCTGCTTCACTCCCACTGGACATGAATTATACTCAGTTCTCTACACTTTGTGGGGTTAAGTCTGCAGAAGACTCCTGAGCTGTTGAGATAGATGAAGGCCTTATACTGAGCTGAGGACCTGAGTTTACTGGAAAAAAACTGAGTTAGTTTGGTGCCATGAATATTCAAAAAAAGGACAAAGAGAAAAGTGTTGCTCTCACTGGCAGAGACACCATCAAATGGGATGAGGTTATATAAAGTGTAACTCATGGTGAAGAAGACACTATCTAAATGCAAGGAAAGCAGGAGCTGGTTGGGAGCTGAGCAGCAGCCAGTGTGGGAACACATTTCCTGTGAGAGGTAATTGCAGCAGTGGCTCAACAAGAACTGAAGCCACCTCTAGCTGCTCAAGAGGAGGAAGATTCAGAAGTCACAGAGATATGTCAGGAAGCAGAAATGAGAAAAACCTGAAGAAGAAGGCATGTTTTACCATACAAAACTTCTGCAAGGGGCATTTTTATGCCGTTAATTTTGCTGCACCTCCACTCTCCCAACCAAGAAGAACTCCAACATTGAAACATCTGCTATTGTTCAGGCACTTATCAAATACATAAAAGAAAGTTAGACCTGAGTCTGATATTTCTGAAGTCTGCATTTGCATAAATATTTCCATTTAGAAGTTTGTGAGTTTCAATTTGGGTTGGTAACTCTGCTTTGTTCACCTAGCCCTACATCCCCAAGACAGCAGAGAGTAAAATGAAAAGATTTTAACTGAATCTAATCATAGCAATTCAGTACAATGGCATCAAGACAAAGATAAGATGAGAAATAAGGTAGTTCTCTCTGTTTTCCTTGTTCCCTCCTTTAAGTGATAATTTTCATACTTTACCTTTGAAAGATATAATTACAGTAATTGGAATGTGACTATTTCTGAGAGTTTTGCTATGCAGTCCTTTTTCCCCTTGACATTTGTGTCTTTTAAGCCAATACAAGATCTTTAGTCTACTAAATAAATATGTGGGGCCTGATTCTCTGCTGTGTACATGCACTTAGTGCTTCTCAGGCAGCTAAAAGCTGCATTAATGCCAGCATAAGCAACCACAGGAGTCCCTGCCCTGGAAAAAAGGGAAGTTGGAAACTCTGTCAGATTTTCTGGAACACAATGAGGTACAAGCCCTATTGAGAGATATGTCTTACCTGGCTCTCGTCATGTAAACATCAAGCTGGTTAGCTGTTCCTCAGAACAGAAAGGGAGAAGAAGCTGAGTCCACAGGCATAGGTACTCAAGAGAGAGGGAAAAAGGTTTCTGTTTCTTGCAGAAAGGGGAAGGGGTGAAAGGCAAGATGAAAATATTATCCTTGGAGAAATGAAGGGGTGAGTCTGCCTGAGATGGTGTGCAAGCCTGCAGCATGGCTCAGACAGGAGGCCAGTTCCATGAGACTTCCCTGGGAGGGTGGGATACTGCTGTCCTACAAGGCCCTAAGGCCCTGCCAGGGGTGGGAGATAGTTGCCCAGACCTGCGCATCTAGTTCTGGTTTAGGTGTCTTGTTAGCTTCAGGAGAGAAGCCCAGCTTAGTTGCTTCCCCAAGTGTTCTGCCTCTGAGATGAGGTAAATGGAAGCAGAAATATTCTGGGGACCAGACCACTGCCCATCCAGCCCTAAAATTCTGGAAGGGCAAAGGTCCATGTTACGTTCTTTACTGCGCTCAGCTGCCTCTAGGCTACTTCTGAAAGCACAGCCAGGATACCAGCTGTCTTCCAGTAACACTGTCCTGGGCAAGAGCCAGATTATATGGCCAGCAGGCAGTACAAAGAAGCCAGTGCTGAGAGCATCAGTGAGCTATAAATAGACTCCCACAGAGTAATACACATGCTACTAAAACCTTTAACTATGAAGATCCTGCATCTTATTTTCAAGCACGCTTAGGAAGGCAGGGAAGTTTTGAGCAGATGCAGGAAGTTGTGGGATCTGGGCATATTTTCGAAGTTTCCACCCTAGAATAAGGCCTTTTAAACTTTGTTGGCTTGATACCATCAAAAGCAGCAGCAGCAGGAGCAGCTACATCAGTGAATGCTGCTGCTGTTGAAGAGAGGCACACCAGCACCACTTGCTGAAGGTCCCTTCCAGTGTAAATCTTCCCATGGTTCAGTGTTGACTGTGGCCTGGGATGCTGCTCAAAGCAGGGCTGTAGGCTTCTTGAAAAAGTGGAGAGCGCCTGAGGGACCACTCAGATGTCTGGGGAGCGGGGTACACTATGTACAAGAAGAGGCTGAGGGAGTTTGGCATGTTCAGCGTGACAAGAGATGGTTTTGTGGGGGGATAACACCATCCTAGAAGGGGATGTAAAAAAAGTGGAATGTAAAAAAAGTGGTGCTGGACCCTTTTTCATAGATGCAAAGAAAGAAGACAAAGGGCAACAAACCCAAGTTGCAGAAAGGGAAATAGGTCAATATAAGTAAAAAGGATTTCACAAGGTCTTTTAAGAGATACCCACAACTCAGCTGGTGGATAGCCTGACCTAACTTCAGCCCTAGTCCTGCTTTGTTCAGGACTATTAATGTATGAGATTGAGAGGTCCTTTTCCACCTAAATCAGCCTTTTGCAATTTCCACCTGCATCAGCTGAACTCTATTTGGACATGGGGTGAATTGCTTGAATCTTTGGCACCACATTCTGTTCAGCTAGCACGTAGTGCATGTGGTCTAACACATTTTGGAAACCTTCATCCTTACAGAAATAAGTTAGGATTAATTTTTGCTCTTTCCCCTGAATAATCTTCCTAGCTGACAATCACACAGTATCATTATATCTATTGATTAACATTATAACCATCTTGAAAGTAAATGACATTCTGTACTCATGAGCTTGGGTCTTTTCTTCAGTACTGCATCAAATTTATGGTCAAAGGAAGAGAGCAGGAGAGGGCATATGTTTGTGCATGTGTTCACACTGTCTGGTAATTCTAATACTGGACAGGTTTGGCACCTCAGAATGGTCAAATGCTTTTGTTTGTAATGTCTGGATGGATCAGGAAGGTCATGCTACAGCAGATATCCATAGTTTGGCTGTTCCTTAGACCACTAGAGGCATCGTTTGTGTTTGAGCTCCTCTTAAGCTAAAGCCAGTGCAAAAGGTCATGGTGCTTGGTATTCTTAATTCAGCTCTTAGCCTGCATTTCATTTTCTGTTACGGATATAGCTTTTTGTGCATTACCTGGAGATGGAGTCAAGGCTTTGGGAGAATATTGCTGAGGTCAGACGAACAGAATGGGTTTGACGCTTTTAATGTACTTTCTATTCACGCCATTATACTGTGTGAATAATACTATTTTATTTAATTCTTTTCACTTCAGTTTTACTGGAGTCTTTTTAATGCTTGCCAAAATTCTGTGTACCTTCCAGTACAAAAATGTCAGGTAAATGCATGATAATATAATTCAGCTTTATTGACTTGGCATCCAGCTGGAGAAAAGGAAAAAGGTATCTCTTGATGTCTTCTATTTTAGTGAATACATTTCAATAACTTCTCATTCTGGTCTGTTTTGTTCCATCCATTTTAAAATGATGATGAAATAGAAAATAATACAGTGAAAATGGGCAACAGTAAAATAACACTGACTCCAGATATCCCTTTAGAAAATGGTGTCTAGACTGCTGACATTTTCTATCTTCTTTTTAAAAGAGCCCCTTTTCCAGTATCGTGAACCTGAACTATCTAGGCTGGTTATCTTTTTGGGAAGGTGCTTCATATGCCAAGAAAGCTTCCAGATACATCACATGTGTGGTGACTCAACAAATAGGTTAGTCAGAGTGGGTACTTTTTTTAGTTATTCCTACTTTTTAAGCTAATTTGGACTAGTATGACTGAAGCACAAGAAGGTGGAGTGACTTCCTGACAGTCACACTCTGAGTCAGTGGGTCTGTACCTCCAGGCTTCCCATATTTTTATTCCAACCACTGAGAAGACCACATGGCATCCTCTTGGCGGGCATGAGGTTCCACAGCTGAGAGGTGAAGGCTGTAAAGCTTTTGCTGCTGATGAGTGAGTTGGTGATTTTACAGCAGAAGTTCTTAATGTAGGACACAATACAGTCAGCAGCAATCTGTTGACTTCTTGTCCATTCAACTCACCTCTTGTTTGTGGAGCTGTCCTGAGACATTTTTCTCCAGCACTACCACTCACCACATAGTCTTCGCTTACCATGGGAGACAGGAAAATCGCAGTGGTTTCTGTTTCCAGGGCTCTAAGTCAACCTTTCGTAGTTTTGGCTGGTGAGGTTCATGGACTCTTATTTTTGCTCATTGCTTCAATTTCTGAATGAACCATTACTCTTTCCTCTCCTCCTCTCCAAAACCCAAAACAAAAAAATCAGCTGAAATAGCCAATTTTTGACAGCTTTCAGATGGAAACCATGCAAACCCACTGACTTTGGCCTGGTGTCTGCCAGAATCTATAAATAGGACTGTTCGACTGAAACTTAGCCCTGGTTTACTCAAGCCACAACCCAAAGTTGTGAGACAGTCTCTGACCCCGAGTGGATGTTTTGGAGTGTGTTGACCAAATATGGTGGCTGTAAGAAAGTCAGAATTATGCTGAGTTACCTGCTTGGTTCGGGGTTTCATTGCAGAAGTTTTGTACAGTTGTATTTACCAACAAATGCTATGAAGCTTTTTTTCTAGGTACCTCTTGGTCCTCTTTCAGGTTAGGTACGGCGCTTTGGCCTGTGACTTCTGCTTTTCAGCATCTCTAATTCATAGAATCATTAGGGTTGGAAAGGACCTTCAGATCATCTAGCTCCAACCCCCCTGCCATGGCCAGGGACACCTCACACTAAACCATGCCACTCAAGGCTCTGTCCAACCTGGCCCTGAACACTGCCAGCGATGGAGCATTCACAACTTCCCTGGGCAGCCCATTCCACTGCCTCACCACCCTTGCATTAAAGAACTTCTTCCTTATATCTAACCAGAACTTCCCCTGTCTAAGTTGTAACCCATTACCCCTTGTCCTATCACTACAGTCCCTAAGGAAGAGTCCCTCCCCAGCATCCCTATAGGCCCCCTTCAG
>JANRGW010039266.1:0-11243 GCA_024733675.1 Psilopsiagon aymara
GGGAACCCAACAAAAAACATTCCATGTGAAATAATCCAGCAACCATTATGGGTATGAATTCGTTATTAGTATCCATGGTAAGCAAGCACAGTGCATCTTGGGTGTGGCATGTAGCGTCTTACAACAGTTCAGCCAAGTCCCAAGTGGGAGCTCCCTAGCTTTCTTCAGTCAGCTCTTTCAGCAGGCCCACTCATGCTCTTGGAAAAGCTGTGCCAGCTGCTGCTGTATGGGTGGGAACCTCTGTCAAAACCAATTTACAGAACTGCCTAGATTCACATGCTGGCATCAGATCCTTTATTTTATCTGCTAATTATAAGAAATTTTAAACTGGCAAAAACATCAACCCAACAAAATAATGATAAGACTGTGAAGGTTATGCTGGTTTGTTTCTTAACTACAGGCTTTGTTTTAGCCACAGTAAATGTACAATAAAAATTAAAAGACTACAACACTGATTTATAATAAATAGGCAAAGAAATGCTTGTCACCTGCTTGTGGAAACAAAAGAGAAGCAGAAGCTGCATTAGGTGACCAACCTAGCTATCCTCTCTAGAAAGAAACAAGTCAGCTCTGGGTATGTCTCTTCTCATTTGATCGATAATCTTTGAAGGCCTTTTTGAAAATGAGGTGCTAGAAAACCTCTGCCAAAACTACAACAATGTGTACTTGAATTTGCAATCACTTAATTGCTAAAGCATATATAGAAATACATTCTGTCTCTCTTTAAATAAGAAAAACAGGTGACACTTTTTTCCTCAGCCTATATTTTATCTAATGGCTTGCCTAAGGTAAGCTGCAAAGCAATCTGCCTGACAAGGTTTGAGTTCAGATCCTGCACAAGTTGATGATGGCAAAAAAAATAATAGCAGCCACCAGGAAAAAGCACTGTTGTTGTAACAATGCAAAGAGAAATCCTGCAGACAAGATCCTTGTACAAAAATAAAAGGCAGCACATATAAGCCTTTAAAAAATATCCTGCACTTACTGATAAAAAAGCTTTTAAAGTAATTCTTCATAAAGTAACTGAACTGACATATCAAGTCATTACTACTTCTTCTTCCTGGCCTTTGTCTATTTCCTTACATGAAACAAAACTCAAGGAATGTGCAAAGAAACAAGACCAGGATAATAGCTTTCCCTCTCTTGTTCTGAGTTTTCTTCAGAGGGGAGACTGTTATTTAACTTCCACACCACATGAATTATTTCCAGGTAAGGATGTGAGAGCCAAGATACTTGATTTTTATGCAGGACATAACATACTGTTGTTTTGTATGACTCCCTGTTCCAAATAAATGGCTATCCATGTGCCCTGTTATTTTACCTTAGTATGTCACACAGCTCTGAGTCTTCAAAACAGTGGCAACACTGAGCATGAAAACCAACAGAAGGTAGAATAGCACAGGCAGCAGGGCGACAGCATTTTAATGATGGTAAGGATCTCCAGTCTTTGTCCACATGTAATGATTGCTGTGAACGAACGACTGGACAAAGAGCAAGTTGAGCAGCCACATGATCTACTTCTCATCCTCCTCTGCTTACCACTGTGGCAACAATGAGTGCTCAGGATCAGTCCTCAGATATGCACTAGAGTATGGCAATAAGATTCCTCTGTGGTTCAAAGTTTACTTTCTTAACTGATGCTTCTTTCCATGTTGTCATATCACCAAAGAAATTATTTGTTTCTGGAAGTCTGTGGAGAGGCAGGCTGTATGCATGGAGAAGGGGATGTATCAGTAAAACCCGGCTCTGCCATGCAGGTCCACAAACAGACTCGAGGCATCTCAGCATTGCTCACGGGTGCTGCAAAGGTGAGCTGTCTCAGAAGCACCACTCAAAACACACTGAGTGTACTGGAGAGTAAACATGGTGTGCACTGTCAGAGAACTGACCTTGAAGGTTCACATGTTTGCACGTGCTAATTATGTAAAAGCGGATCACATATATATTAGCAGCAGCCATCTCACTACAATGTAATGCAAGAATTTTATCTCTTTTTTGGAAGAAGAGCTTTGGCTCACACTTTCCAGGATCTAATGAACAATGTGAACTGGTGAGAAAAGCATACCTGGGTGACAAATCTTAATTACAAACAAAAATAAAATCAAGCCTACCCAGGCAAAGAACTGTTCTCTGCAATTAGGAAGATGGAAGGAGAAAAGAATAGCTTTTTTCCTTTTCATAACTACATAGCTATTCTACCAGAACAACAGTGATGCATGCTGGCATGGGAGTTTGGGAGCTGCAGGTCATACTATAAGTACATCAGTGAAGCAAACCAGCATTCCCCTGTGCTGACTTCCAAACATTCAGCAACCTAACACAGCAATGTGAAGGTGACTTCCAGGAGCAAGGGAACAGGCCTACAACCTGATCCAGGAAAATAAAGTACTGTAACTTTGGAGCTTTCTATCAATTTCAGAGCAGCAAATTCTCTGTAGGCTTCTGTAATTAGGTCTTCAACCCTTTTACTGACATCTGGATGTGTTGGCGAAATCATTCCTATCAGTGTTTATCCCTGCTGAGACATTGTGATTAAGAAGCTGTGTTTGGTCCATTTCCACAAAGAATCTCAAGGCATTATTACCACCTACTTGCTGTTTTCATGCAGCACTACCATCACAGGTTTGCTAAAGCAAAGGATTTATCTTTCAAGTAAATTCCTGGTTGACAAATTAAGGGCACAACAGTATATAAACAGTTTCCAAATTTCACAGCACTTCTGGTAATCAGCATTCACTGTAACTATTTTTGTTCCTTCTCTCACACTTTTATTGTGGGTGTCATCACATTAGAAATACATTGGATAAAAATTTTCTGCAACTGATCCAAGATAAAACAATAACAAAACCCCATGTATATTACTGCTGGAGCCCTCTTTAAAAATAAAAAATAAACAGAAACAATGCAAGACACTGAAAAATACTGACAGGTTTCCTTAAAGTATTGTTTAGAAATGTACTGCTGCCAAAGTCTTATGTAGGATATCCTGTGGGTGACATATAAGAATGTCAGTATAGGAGAAAAAGCAGCCAGACACACTGAACCCATGAAGCTTTGTTCTGTAGTTTTGCTACATGAACTGTAATTACATCAGTTGCCGTTTCATGTCTATCTGCGCAAAACATTTTTTCAGCTCATGGACACTAACTGAATATCTTAATTGTGAGTATTGTAAAGCTTACCACTCACTATGAGTAAGGCATTGAGGTGCCAGAGCACATCCAAAGAGGAATTAAGCTGGAAGGGTCTACTGCACAAGCCTCATGAGGAGCGGCTGAGGGAACAAGGGTTGTTTAGCCTGGAG
This sequence comes from Psilopsiagon aymara, assembly GCA_024733675.1. Lineage (NCBI taxonomy): Eukaryota > Metazoa > Chordata > Aves > Psittaciformes > Psittacidae > Psilopsiagon > Psilopsiagon aymara. Next base: position 3,305 of record JANRGW010039266.1, read on the forward strand.
GAGGGTTAGAGGAGACCTTATTGCTCTCCATAGCGAACTGAAAGGAGATTGCAGCAAGGTGGATGTTGGTTTCTTCTCCCAAGTAACAAGAAATAGGACAAGAGGAAATGGCCTCAAGTTGCACCAGGGGAGGTTTAAGATTGGATATTAGGAAGAATTTCTTCACTAAAAGTGTTGTTAAGCATTGGAACAGGCTGCCCCTGGAAGTCACCATCCCCAGAGGGATTTAAAGTGTATGTAGATGTGGCAGTCTGGGACATGGTTTAGTGGTGGACTTCACAGTGTTAGATTTACAGTTGGACTCAATCTTCAGGGTCTTTTACAACCTAAATGTTTCTATGATTTTATGACCCTGTAACAAAGTCATCACTGAATTCCTAACCATTTTATTTTATCCTTATTAATTTGTGTAAAGTGTGAGCCAGACCCTGCTGCAGTAAGAGCTGATGGAAGCTTTGTCATTGATTTCAGTCAAAGAAGGTCAAGACGGCTATTTTTCAAATTTTTCATGGATCTAGTGTTTATTAAATATTTTTACAGAGTTTAACATCATCAAGACCCATGCACAGCAGGGCTAAAATGCATTGGCAGGAAGTCTGCGAGGAAGTAAAAGTGTGTTCTCCTGCACCATCTCCAAATATGCAGAGCTCTGACTGCCAAAGTAGAAATACGGGATGTTGGCTTTCACAGCATGCGACACAGATCAAAAAGGAAGCATGAAAATGAAGATTACTCAAGTACAATAGGAAACTTGAGATCATGTAGGATTTATTCACTACCAAAAATACTGGAGCCAAATGCAAATTCCCCAAAGAAAATCTAGCCATTTTGACACTGTAAACAGGACACTTCCTTAGCTTTGTAAACAGGAGACTGATTTGAAACAAACTGCCAAGTAACCTAACACAATACCGTATTTTAGCCAAGAGGTAATCCACAGAAGCAGGGATGTAAGTATTCTCTTTTATCCAAAATGTGGCATGATGTAATCAACCCTATGAATATAATAGGATTTTCAGAGGCAATTCTTGAATACAGCTTGAATCAACTAACTAAAAGGAGTACTAACAAATTTTCCAAATTACCAAATTTACATTAGGGGGCAAATTCTTACTATACAGAATGCCAATATAGATCTTTCATGGTATTAGGACTCATTTAATATTCTAGTGTCAAATTCCTACAGTTCCACAAAAGCTAGAGCAAGCAGGGGCAGACAACTTTTCTCTAGGGTTAGGAATATGCTACGAACATTGAGAGCTAACTCAAGGAACTCAAGGTTTCTCAATTATGTAGGCAAAATTGAATGTTGCTACACAAGGAATGGAGAAGAGAGGCAAGGAGAGACACAGCTAGGTTCAGATATGTGGGAGTACCAGATTTCATGTTCCTACTACTGCTGCACATGGGAAAAGGGGTGAGAATGGGAAAGAGGTAGAGCAGGACAGAAGAGACAAAGAAGATGACCACTGCTTCTGACACAGGATGCGTTCCACCACTCGTCACCCTTTTGTCAGTGGACTGGGTGCCATTACAGTATGGCTGAGGGTGGAAGGGACCTCTGGTGGTCCTTATTATTGCTCTGGAAGCAACAAAGAGCTGGACATCTTGAAGCCTTTCAGACTCTGATACCACAGGCAGCTGCCTACTTTTTTTGGTGTTCAGAACAAGTCCTGTAAGATATTTTATTTGCTGTTAAAGAGATCAGTCTATAATTTGCTGCAGATATATTTTAATATAAGCAAGATCATCCATATGAAAAGACTGGAGCATACAACATATAAATTTATCCTACATCTTCTTACATACAGTATTATTAGAGCTATGAAATGAAAGCCATTCCCTGTCCTTTTAATTCTCCTCAAATTAATTTCTTGCTGTACAAATAAAACTGATTTTGCAGATGTTCCTTGATCTAATATTTATGCCCAGTCTAAAGAAAGAGTGCCAGAAATTTAATGTTCTGAAATTGCATATGATTTTGTTAAAAGAATTTCTTTCTTACAGAATCCTTTTAACCCCTATAAGTTCCTTTTCACTAAAGAACCAACATGTAAATTAGTTTCAAAACTTCCACTTGTAACCTGGAAAACTGAGAAATATTTTAACCAGAGCTGTTTCTTTCAACCTAAATTCCGTAAATTGCACAGCTAACATCATCTTGTAAAGAGGATCACCATGGACATGGTACAGTCACCATTCCTGGAGAGATTTAAAGGACATGCACATGTGGCCCTTAGGGACATGATTTAGCGATGGATGCAGTGGTTGAACTTGATGATCTTAAAGGTCCTTTCCTAAATAAATTATTCTATTATTCTAAATTTTGCAAATACTTGTACTCTTGCTTCATTGTAAGGTACTGTTATACTCGATATCATCTGACATGCATACGAGCTATTCAAGCTTTGTTATCACAGAATCCTGCAGGACTGAGCCCTTTGGCTTTACTGCAATTATAAAGATTCTCAAAGTTAAGGACATGAAAAATGTTATTGCACTAATGATTCCCCAAGATTTTCCTATTTATACCTATTCCTAGGTGGTTTATAGCACAACCTTTCTGGGGGATCACAGTGTGAAAAATCCATTATTTTAGAATTTTCAGCTGTGTTCAGTTTCTAAGAATCAAAGTGATGCAATCATCAAGTTTTCTCTGCAAGTATTTAAAGAATTACCTGGCCTAATTACATTTCATACAATTACATTTAAAACAAAAAAAACAACAACAAAAAAAAAAAAAAAAAAAAAAAAAAGAAGAAACAGTAAGTGTTGAGAGACTGGCTGGAGAGTTTGCAGTAGCTTCCACTAAAAGATACACATCTGCAGGATAAAACATGTTTTGAAGCTCCTTTGCAGAATTCCTTCATACTTCTTGCTGCTGAGTCAGGGTTGGAATTCTCATGAAATAAGCTTTGATACTTCAGCCCAAACAGTAATTATACAGATAAGAGAGACATCATCAAAGTCAAACAATTGTAGACCAAAGTGCATTACTGCAGGTAAATTGTTAAAGTGGGTTTTTTTTAATCTGATGAAGACTGAAAAATACCTATTTTTTTTTTTTACAAAACCTACAAAAACAATCACGAAAATAAAGCTTAAAATGACAAATTCATTACAGCTGTTTTACAGCTGACACAATTGTATATTATCAGAAGCCTTTTAAAAAAACCATGCGTATAAGTTTATTATTAAAGAATTCAAAAAGTGCATTCCAAACCTGATGTTCCCACACTAGTCACACAAAAGTGGTTTCAAAGTAGCATGAAAAAAACCAACCAAACAAAAAAAACCCCTCAATTTTATCTTCAACCATTAGCAGGCAGTTAGCACCCATTTCGTGAGACAATACTGCCCAAGTCATTAAATGCTTTTCCCAGTGTTTAGGCACAGGCCAGTACAGGGAAGAGAAGGGTAGAATTAATGGTACACATCCCTTTGGACAGGCCACCAAAGAGCAAAAAGCTGTTCCCATTTCCCCAGAATGGTAAAGAACTTTTATTTGTATTTTGGTGGTGCACAAACAAACCACAGCTTGGAAACTCATAATTTTTATTTATTTATTTTTTTTAATCCTAATGAAAACATAGGAACCCATAATCTTATCTCATTGCCTGTTATGTTATGGTTTCAAATCCACATCAGAAATTACTGATTCCAAGGATTTCAATCTGTTTATGCACTGAAATGATTTGACGCTATGCTGTCTCTTCTGTCTTTTATTTAAACTTTGGGGATTAAAGTTTAAAATATGTATGGTGATGCTTAGTCTGAGTATATAGGTGAGGCATGCTTTCCTAGATTGAGCATTCATACAAATGCTTGTTCAATAAGAACAAGCAACTTATGTTTTAGTTAGACACCTTACAGTAAATGATACTACTTAGTGGCTTTCATCTGCACTTTTCATCTCCAACTACACATTGTAGCAAAACAAAAGAAACAAAATAGCCGACTTGTTATAATTCGGCAGTACTACCTGCATGCCGGTCAGGATACCCAAGCACAGAGAACAACACAAGCATCTGAAAGCCTTCTCTGCGTGCTACTCCGATGAACTTCAAAGGACTTAACGGGTAATCACATTAACAAACACTTTAAGTAAATACCACTACCTCTGCTATCTACGAGGCTGGCATCTCCAGGACACTTTAAATAATTGATTAGTGTTACACTGGACAGCTGAATCATCAGTGCCTGTCCTTCCACAAGGACAAGAGGATGTCTTGTAAGCAGGTTATTTATATTCTTAATACCTTCAGCAGGAAGTACAGTCTGTTTAGGTTTGCTATCCCTGAAATGGCAATTTTTTGTATGTGCTGCCCTTCACCTATAGATTGCTTCCAAGAGCAACCTCAGTCTTAAGTAAGAACAATTACCAACCTCTTTTAGGCTAAAAGAAGACAGACAGTCTTGAATTGTGCACAATGCAAAGGCTTGTTTTGGCTGAAAGGAAGACCGTCTCTCCATATTTTAGCTCTGTGTATGCAGTATCACTAGTTTATCTTGCTTGGAGGTAACAAAGAGCTGGAATCCAAAGGATTGTTTTCTTTTATAATAAAATGTGCAGGTGGTCTTGGACTTGCCAAGATATAAATTTTTGTTAAAGAGATAAACAGACATTGCTTCCTCCTCAGTATCTCTCTTAATTCTGCAATATAACATTCATGATCATCAACCCAGGACATAATATTAAATTAGGTTTTATCCCTGCTGTGCATTTTGAGAGAGAGTGTTGGAACATATTACCACCAGTGTATTGTGTGCTCTTAGATTCAAGTCCATATTGTCATGTCTGCAAATATTTACAAAACAAAATTACTGTCTCACTCAGCAATGTAACCCACATGTCTTTAATACTATTTCATATCAGCGCTTCAGACCAAAACAAGACGCAAACACCACAGAAAATTATAAAAGACAGAAATACTTTCAGTGGCCTACAGCCAACTGTGGTCTAAACACTTCACTGTGAGCTCATCACATTTGGAATATGGCTCATAACCTTTGGCTGCTCAACTATAGACCTTTAGTCAACAAACTCAAGCAACAATTTGGTTCATTTCAGTAACATCAGGGTGAGTAGCAGCTGATCTGCTTTAGATGTTGCAATCCAATGCCCAGCTCCACTGGCCACACCAAAACATACCATCCTTTGAAGGGAAAAAAAGCAGGAGATTTCCCAAGCACAAAGAGACAGCAAGGCTGTAGCCTGCTAGGGGCGTGTGGTCCTTCTGAAAGTGTGTTATCTCCTTAGCACATGGATGACATCTGCTATAGGACTGCAGAGGTGCCTGACTTGGATGTGGATGCGTTTCACTATGTCTGTAGACTGTAGGCCTCACCTGAATATGGCCCAGGGCAGGGCAAATGTAGTATGTAATTTCATATGGATCTGCCACTTTCCAACAGCCCCAGTACCAGTCCATCCTCATACCCAGACAGTTCAGCCACTACAAGTTGCCAAAGATCATTTTAAAGGTACAAAGCTTAATCGCAATGTTCAACGATCACAGGTAGGAAAAGAGCAATTAACTAATCATTTTACAGAGGCTTCTTCTCTTAATCATGCCAAGAAGCAATTTCACCACAAGAAGTCACCTTCAGTGGAGTAAAACATCCATCACACTGCCAGTAAGCTGAAAAAATTATTTATATTAGGAGTTACTGGTTTCTTCATTGAATGCACAGAAGACTGGAGTAAAATGCATTTTGAAGTTCTAGGTAAATCACTGCAGTTGTCTACAAAAAGGATTGTTTGGAGTTTGACTTGGAAGCTTAGTTCAGAGATGGTCTCAGGTCTTCTATGAAGTTTAAGATGGCAGGCAACAAGACATGAAGCTTGATAAAATACATAATAATTTGAAAGGATAAAACAGAAATAAGGGATATATGATTTTATTACAAACACATAAATTTTCCATTAGATTAAATTTGACTTCTGAGACAGAAGGAACTGCAATTCTATCTTGTTTCTAGGCTCACTCTCTCAGTTATAAGCAAAAGCCTCTTCACCTTCACTATGCCCTTTTTTAGTGACTAGGAAAGGCATTCAAAAGATTATTATGTTTAATACGGCTCCAAAGCTGAAACAAAAACATCTTCCTAAATAAACTGCATACCCATTACACACATTGTATACTTGCTGAAAAGTAAACACTGGCAAATACAGAGTACAATCCTGGAACTGTCTCAAGTGACTGTTTTTTGTTTGTTGGTTTTTTTTTTTTTTTTTGGGTTTTTTTTTTTTTTTTTTTTTTAAGGGTTTTTAAAATATATAAATTCTGGCAACTGGAAGATGTTAATGTGAAGACTGAACTTAAGTCTGCTCATTTTCAGGCAGAACATCCTGCATTTTGCTCTGCAAGAAGTTCCACTGCTCCATGAAAAAGCAGGTCCTCCCATGTGAAGATGAAACACAACAGGCTGCTCCCCAGACAGAGGCTCATTTCCTCTCCTAAACCATAGGACCTGTTTTTCTTTAATCACGAACAAGTGGATTACAAAGGTGAATTTTAGTGGTGCTGCTCTTACGCGGCCTTCACATTCATTCACCACGGGGCCACGGCACACGGCCACTCTCACCGCCCGCTGGCAGACCGTCGACAGCACCTCAGCTGTCCAGGAAATCCTCTGCCGGCGGCTCGCCGCGGGAAATGCACCACAGTTCAAACGCTAAGGCTGAAACCTCCCTTCCTCCCAGGCGGGCAGTGTCCGAAAGCCCGCAGCCGCCCTTCCTGGGGCTCACCATCACCGGGCATGCCGCTCCTGCACACGGTGCAGCGGGCACAAGGGACGAGGAGAGTCCTGGCGGGGCACTGCCCAGTAGCCCAGGGGAACAGCCCGCCCGGGGCAAGGCGAGGACCCGCGCTCCACAAAGCGCCCTGAGGCGACGGCGGCGCGCCCCGAAGGCCCAACGGCCGCCGTTCCTGAGCGCTCCTTCGCCCCCCACTCGGCGTCCCTACGGGACACCTCGGGGGTCACCGAAGGGCCCCGCTCGGGCTGCTGCCATCCCGCCGCCCTCCCCTCACTGCCCCTGGAATCGGCACATGAGGGGGACGCAGAGGAGAAGGGACCAGCTGGTGCCGGAGGGGGCCCTCCGCGGCAGCTGGGACAGCGCAGGGGGGTCAGACACTGAGGGCTCCGCCGGCACCGCAGCTCTCGGGAAACCTCCCCGAAGGTGCCCTGATAAGTTTGGGACCGCCCGGAGGTGCAGCTGTGGGCAGAGCTGTCCCCTCGGCCCCTTCCCACACCTCCTGCCCGCTACCTGGGCACACAGCCGCCGGCAGACCCCCGCCAGGACAGAGTATCGACAGCCCCTGCTAGCGGGGAAGGGGCTGCGGGAGCTCCCGGGGAGAGCTCAGAACCCAGGGCTTCCTCTGCAAATCTAGCCCTTGGGAATAAAAAAGTCAAAGCGACACTTACCATCTCGTCTGATATTGGAGGAGCGCAGGGCTTTTATAGATCCGCTCTGGGCAGGGGCAGTAGTGCCCTGACGGCTGCAAAAGTTCGCACAGACGACAGCGTAAAAGAGGAGGAGGATGAGCAGTTGCATTGGGATCCGCTGAGAACGGGACCGTGGCTCTGCAAGGAAACTCAGCTCTCCCCCCCTACGAGTGCTTCTCTGGCCCGTGTTCTTTCCCCTTTCACGGGCTTTTTGGTTGTTGTTGTGGCGGGTTGCTTCCCAACCCGAAGCAGCACGCCACCCGAAGCAGCAGTCACAGCTGCCGAGCTACTCTCCGAGCTGCCCCCAAACTTCCTGCGCGCTGAACTTTCCGCCCCGGTGCTGGGGCCGGCCAAGCTCGGCCGAGGTGAGCCCTGTCTGTGCCGGGACCCGGCAGGGGCTGCCGCGGCTGCGCGCCCTGCGCCCCACCGCTCGACAAGAGCCGCCACCGCGATCTGGAGCGGCGGGAGCGCCCCGCGGTGCGCGGCGGGG
>JANRGW010039267.1:0-25177 GCA_024733675.1 Psilopsiagon aymara
CCCTATAGGCCCCCTTCAGACACTGGAAGGCTGCTATGAGGTCTCCACGCAGCCTTCTCTTCTCCAGGCTGAACAGTTGCTTCTGTATTTTATAATATTGGTACTAACTATGATTAGCTGGGTGCATCTTTCTTGTATTTGACAAGACATGAACCAGAGTTGACAGAGTTTAGGGGTAGTGATGTCTACAGACAATGTATATACTTTTTCAGAGCAGAGCACTCACCTTGGCAAGCTTGTGTTTGGTCTCCTTTCCAAAACCTCTCAGGTGTGGACTCTGTCCTATTCTCTTACATTCCCAGGAAATGAAATTCATCCCACCATATCCAGGCTCCAAAGCACAGTGACACAAAAGCTTGAAGTAGGAATCCATGCAAGGAATTATACTGGACAAGTGACTGGCTGTGTTCACCTCCATGTGAGGTATGTGCTTTATACCATCTTCACCATGCAATAAGTTTTGATTGTTCTTTCACCCATGAGTCAGTGTAGCAGCTATGGCTGCTGCTAGCACCCTAACAAATTAACATCTAGCATCTACCACACACTCTGCAGATAGCAAAAACATATCAGGAACTACATTGCAGTTCTGTGGGTAGAACCTAGAAAAACAGTCTAGGATGCTTAAATCACCATAAGAGACTCCTTGATGAGCTTGTATCTGAGATGGTATCGGATATTACATCGATTTACTAAACAGAAGTTTTAAGACAAGCAACAGAAAATACTTTTCTCACACAAGCATAACTGAGCTCCTTGCCACTCCAGAGTTTGTGACAGACAAAGGTATAAAGTAGTTCACAAAAAAACAGTCTTGGAATATGCATCCTGCTATTTAACCATAAACTGAATTGATTGAAGGTAGCAGCACCCCACCATGGGAGACATAACGGTGTGCTTGCTTGGTTCTACACTTTCCCCAAACATTTGCTTTGGGCCACATGAGTAGATAGACTGACTGCAGGAGACAAGTTTATATCCTTATTTTACAGCCATCTTTCATGTAAAATACACCCCAGAATGGTTTCTGTCTGCTTCCTTGAGGGTGATCTCTGGGTGAAACCAACAGGATTCCAGTGGTACACAGAAATGCCCTCTGGTCACATTGAGGTTAAAATTGCATATCAACTTGAGAAATCATGTTTTACCCATATATGCCAAGTTTCCCCTAGTAAATTCAACTGGAAAAAGTGCTTCATATTACTCTGTTAAGCAGACCTTACTGCAGCAGATTAGCTCCATGTCCTGTTCAGAATAAGTCACCAACTGCATTGATAAGCAGTCAGCCCTGTACACACACATAATCTATGTCATTCTGAAAGCTGCACAGAAAAGGAAGAAAATCAACAGTTGTTGTGACAGTTGTATGCCAAAGGATCACACTCATATTCAGGCTGTCCCAGGAGTTTTCCTCCTTGCTCTGAGGGTACCTATGTGCCTTTCTGGATTCAGCTCTCCAAGTGGAACTTGATCCAGGAGAGAGTGGGGAGGTGGAGACAAGCAGGATGCTTTCTGCTCCTCCTAAAGGCTGTTGCATCATGGCCTTTAAGTCAACACATTTCAGACCTCCCGCAGAGAAAAGAGCTGGCTTTTTACCTGTGCAAGCCCCAGCACAATAACTTTGGATGGCTTTCCTGGAGGCGTTTTGCTGAGGTCATACATTGACAGTCACAAATATTTCCCAGATTGCCAAATCTTGTGGGAGGCTGTTGTGTGTTGGATGAAGAATTTATTTTAAAAATGTATTTAAATTACTCTAAGGCAGAAGTTAGCTGAAAGACTATCATGCAAAGTGATGTCTGTGTCACTTGATCCTGACTTCTTGCATTAAAACACAGAAACACAGAATAAGAATCACACCTCCTTCTCCCTTTTTGTACCTTGAGGCTCTTCTTGCAACACCAGCTAAGAAAGCAAGTTTTTGGGGACCTTTCTGAAGTGGGGGAATCCCCAAAGGAGGTGGAAGAAATTTCTGTGTTGTGAGCCTTATGCATCGTGGGAGGGAAAGTAAGTAGGTGTTGGAGGAAGGGTCGAACTATCTGGAAACATCGTAGTGGAGTGCTTTGCTAACTGGTATAACTCAGAATAGGACTGAGGATACTCTGGGGGTGAAACGGAGAACTAGGAAACTTTAACTAGGTCCCCAACTGTTGGTATAAGCTATTCGACAAGGAGATTATGCTGACATTTCTATGGAGGGACTGTTATGTGAGGAAAAGTCTCAATTTCTGGCGAAGTGGGAAAAAACAAAACAAAAAAACCCACACCAATCCTTCTGTCAACAGTTAATACAATTAATGTGCTGCTTTCTTGTAGAAGACCACATGCAGCAGCTGCTTCAAGCACACAGGTGGGACTAAGAAGGTACCTGAGATCTGTATTAACTGCTAACAGGTTTCTCAGAAACAGCACAACAGAGTAAAATAACAACAAAGCATTGACTGTGAGCAAGGCTCTTGTATTTGCATTTGCATGAGATAACACTCCTGCCAGCATATGTTTAAACTTGTATCCTTGATCCAGAATGACATTTTTTCATTTCTGCAAGTGAACAAAATTCCTCTGGTAAAGAATTTGAAGTTTAAGCAGAGCCAAAATTGCTCAATGCTATTAATAGGGCCCAGGCTGAGCTTTCATGCTGAAATAGCAACAATTCAGGGCAAAAAGCAGTAAGTTAAGAGAGCAGCCAGGAGACCCCAGAAGACTGTAAACTATGCAAATTTGTTCTTCCAGTTAGCACCTTGTTCTAATTATTTTCTGTTTCTTCTGTGCCTCTTTTTTCATGTACTTATTTTCTGCTAGGATAAATCTAGTCTGGATACATGAAGGTATAGGCATTCTTACCCTGTTTGAGGTTCAGGGCACAAGTTACCTCTTACAGTATATGGGCCAGGTATGTGCTTAGCTGATGCTTAAATTATGCCAGGTTTTCTAGAGAGCAGAAAAAGAGGATAGCTAATTATAGGCCCTTTTCTTTTGTTACTACATATCTTATTCCAGGAAAGCATACATTGTTTACACTATGACTTCTGTTTAAGAATGAATCCATACAGAATGAGGAACAGGACCTTTAAGAGGAGAAACAACTATGTTTGTACTGCTGTTCCTAATAAATACCTGTGCCTGTGATATTGTCTGGTTGCAGAAGCAAAACAAGTCTGAAGTCAGTTTGTTTAAGTGTTCCCTTGTGAATCCCCACTGTTACTGTGTACAAACCAGGAAGACATGGTTGAATCCTTGGCAAAGAGCAAACCCCCAAAACAGAGTAAATTTTAAATAACATCATTGTTGCTTTTTGGCTGACAGACAGGAGCGGCAAAATATGTTTCTGAGGAAGAAGTCTTACTTTTCATTCTAAAAATGCACATTTCATTCTAAAAATGAAGCTAATATTATGGATCCAAGGTTTAGTTCTGTCTTCCACATTTCAACAACTCTGTCTTAGCTATTTTATAAACTTCTCTGGTCATACTAAGTTCATGATACAGCTGGAAAAATGCCTGAAACCTGGTGTACATGTAGTCTAAAGAATATCTGCAAGTAACATTCTGAGACACAGAGCTTTTCCCTTCAGTCCAATGCATACAGTTTTTACACATATATATATGCACATAGGTATGTATAAATACATACAAATGTATTTATGCATCTGTTTGTGGTTGGATACTTGCTTTGCACATCTTGACAGTGCCGGCTTCCACTTAAGGGCAGCATTTCAACAAAGTCTAATTACTTTGTTATGGAGAATTAGGTCACTCTTGCGTAGGAAGGGAAATAAAAGCTCCTCCTCCTCAGTTCCCCTAGCAAAAACGTTTTCAGGTTTGAGGCTTCTAACAGGAGGAAGTTGTTAGGAGTTGTCTTCCAGGCAGATCTCATATCTGTGCTTGGCTCTTCTGACAGTAAGCAGTCTTGCAATTCACTGATGGGCATGGCCATGGCTACGGCTACATAACTTCCTCAGCCTCACTTCAAGAAGCAAGGAAACAGCTGGCCCTTCAACCAGAGCTGGTGTTTCAGTCCAGTCTCACCTGAGACATACACATCAAACACATCCTGGAGAAACAGTGAAGAGGAAAATATCCGAGTCTCCCCTGCAATGGCCCTCACAGATTTGTGGTCATCATACATCTGAGACAGATGTGTAGAGACCTGGGGTTGGATAGCAAAAGCTTTATTTTTCACCCTGCTTGAGCAGGCATATATCAGCATGCAGTGTGTACAGTTGGAATGTCATGGGGGTCACTGTTCAAGCATACATACTTTTCGAAGTATTTTACAAATGTAAAACCACTCACCGCTAGAAACAAAGCCATTGTAACTGACCTCTTGGCTTGTTTTGCTCAGTAGCTACATGAATGCTATTTTGCCTCAGTGTTTCTCAATGTCCAGTTTGACCTTCTTAAAATCAGTTTCAAGTGCATCAGAATAGTATATTTCATTCTGGAATAAAAGCTTCCTTGCTATCTTTAGAGTTGGTTTTTTTTTATTCTTAGTCAGTGTCTGCCTTTCAGAAATGCAGTAAGTAGCATGAGTGAATCCTCCCACTTGTGAACCTAGAGTCGTTGTTCAACTGTAGACTGGCACTATAGTAAATTGGCGTCCCTGCCCATGGCAGGGCGCCTGGAACTAGAGGATCTTAAGGTCCTTTCCAACCCTTACAATTCTATTCTACTCTAGTCTAGTCTAGTCTAGCCTAGCCTAGCCTATTCTATCTTATTACATTACATTATAGTCTATCCTAAATTGATTGGGGTTGTGTGCGTGTGTTATTCCAGTTTTGCACATGGACTGGCTCTCAAGCTCCCTAGAATTAGTGACTCACCTAAAAAGCTATAGGAAAGCTCATCCATGTGTACCACCAGTGAAGAGCCATAGTGTTTTCCAAAAAAACCTGCTGATCTACATCAGTAGATCAATCAGTGCCTGTATATCCAGAAGGGTCCTCTTTTGGCAAGAAGAAGTACCATGGAAACCCAACAGTGGTATTAGAAATAATTACCTTACATAAGAAGGAACTGAGAAAGAATTAAAACTGTTAAATCAGTAGCTCTTCATCAGACTGTGTAGACTGGGTTAATGATCTCAGGAAGGACAATAGCTTGCGCTGTATTTCCTACAGATCATGAGACATCTGTAGGTACTTCTTGTCACATTGAGGCACTTCTTGTCCAAAAATCACAGGTGATCTGAAGCTAATGCCCTGGAGAAGCAGGCAACCTGCCACAGAGCTTCCAGAGGCTGGCCAAATTTTGAGCAACACCCAGCAGGGCCAGCAACCAGATGTCACTGCCTTTTGCAACTGGTGTCCATAAGAGATGGCAGCTTTCAACTCTCATCTTCTGCTCAGCTTTGGATTTGGTAGGAGCCAGGAGCTGCTGCACACAGGCAGACAGCGCACTGCTGCTACTAGATCTCAATATGTGCTGTGTTTGGTGGCATTTTCCCTCCAGGTAAGACATCAGATCCTGCTGTACATGCAGTGTCTCTTGGCATGCCAGACTCCCAGTGAGAAAGGAAATCTACAACCTTGCATATGACTTTGCAGAAGCTGCTAATTTATGCTCCTATCTGTTATCTCTCTTCATCATTTCCAGACTAAGCCATGCACAGGCAACATGATTTATGGTCTCCTTCTCTCTCACATACCCACACTCATTTGTTGGATGCACATTCACACGCTCATCTCCTCTCTTCCTCTCTTGCATGTTCTTACACCATCCTGGAGGTCCTGCTTTCTTATGTGCACATTGGTACACAAAATGCAATCAGGACAAAAGATTTGCACATCCTAATTAGCCTGGCTGATTTTTACTTCATCTGGAGAGCCTTAAAACCTGAAAAGGCATTGAATATCAACAATGTGGCACTTTATCCAACAAGGGAATATTTGTTTTCATAGGTGAGCTACCCAGGACCAGCAGTCCTGACCTGCCTGGCCATGGGGTGAATTGAGCTGGAAGAAAACACTCTACTTTCCCAAGAATGGGCACAGGTTATCTTTTCTTTAACCTTCAGTTTGTTTCCCTTACTTGTTTGTTTGGGTTGTTTTACCCTCTACCCATTTGAGGTGTGTTTCTGGTTCAATACCCCTGTAAAGGCCAGAGGAATTAGCACTGTTGAAAGAAATCCAGTACTGAATTGGCCTTATGTTGTCCGGACTTTGTTATGGCTTTAATTCATTAAAACCCAGAGACAGACAGCTGGAAGAGAGAGAGACCAGCTTAGAGGGGAGCACTCAGGGCTTACTGTGGTAGTCTTCTATAGGGACCAGATCTGTTTTCTTTGGGAAAGAACATGACTAAAAAGTCACAGCTGTGAAATGGCAGTGTGAGTAGGAAGTGACATATTCCAGGCAAGCTGGAGAAAGAATGATAGATGCTCCATGCCCTAAGTTTCCTAAGTGTCTCATCTCCGGTTCCTAGCAGTGCTGCAACGCAATCTGCAGACGGGTGCATTGCATCACTGCCTCGCTTCTCCAGTTCTCTGAGTTCTGTTGATTTATTCCTCCACACACCCTCCAGTCCTCTCATACCCCTGAGAAGTGACAGGCCCTATTGCTGGTGTGATGGCTGCCTGCAGCTTCTGCCAGTTGTGGATGCCTCTAAGGGCCTGTGGGTAAGAGCATTTCTCAAGGTGGAATACAGCTGTCTTGCATTTGTTGCTTCTATTTGTTGCTTTTTCTACTGTTGGGACACTGCATAGGATGTAGGGACAACACATAGGATGTATAGTGCAGTAGGGGAGAGATGGTACCCTCCCTAAAACTGTGAAAGAGAGATGCAGACAGATGAGGGAAACGGGGAGGCAAGTGTAAGCCTTTAGCTTGTCTCATCTTCTCAGGAAACAGAGATCTTCAGAAAGCTGAATTTTGCATAGCCATTCCAAATTAAACTTCCCAGATCTCTCTGGTCTACTTACCCAAAATTATCAAGACAACAAAAACCAGGAATAGAGTCCTTGAGGCACAGTAGCAATAGAGTGAATTTCCCTACCAATTCTCTAAAAGCTTGCAGTTGCTACACCAGTAATTGCAAAAAAGGAGATATGTTCATTGTAACAGATTGGTCTATTTGTAACAACAAAACAGGACCAAAACTTTTCTCTCTTCTCTGTTCTCAACCTTTTTTCCTCTTTTCTCTCCCCACATTTAACCATTTCATTACTGAAAAAAAGCAGGAAAATGGTAGCAAAGAATACAAAAGAGACAAATGACACAGGAGAAGTTCCTGAAAGAAAATGTGTTTGTGGCACCCTTTCTTACTTCCCAAAGAATCCAGTACCTAGTAACAAGTGTTTTGTTTGAAAATCATGCACCAGCTCTGTTAAATAAACCATTGCAAATAAGTTTTGTACCTTGTGAATATGTGTCTGCTAAGGAAAAAGTACATTATGAGTAGCTCAGTGTGACTGAATACTCTTGTATTTGGATGGAAACTTACATCAAAATTCTTTTGAAGATATTTCTGTCTGGTGTGTCAGAGTTTACAAGGCTGTTTCCTATGCTTTTTATCAAAGAACAGCAGAAACCATAGAAAATATAATTTAAAAATAGCTGCATATTAGGAAGAACAGATGGTTCATTCTCATACTACAGAATTGCAAAAATTTTAGCAACATTGAATATCAAATTCTTGAGTTGCAATTCATTTGCACTGGAGACTTAGTAGCAAGTCAGAAAAACCACATTCAGAACACTGCAGAGCTGTAAAAGAAGAGAGTGCTGACACATTTAATAAAATGCGTGTATTTTAATGTCAACTCATGGTAACAGTACATTTTTTCATTTTCAAATATAAAGAGAAAACAAATTCAAATCTTTCCAGACTCGCCAAGGCACCTGATTCACAATGGAAAGTATTTTTAAGCCTCATGTCAGCATTACTTCGTTCACAATTAAGGGCTGTGGTACTGAAATCTTTCTTTTATGATAGCGTCCGTTTCTCATCAGTTCTCTCTTTCCCATAAGAGCATTGCAAGCTGGAGATTCAACACGGAAGCATTTCAATTCACTCAGCTTTGCACATCAGTTTTCATCTATGTCTGAATGCAAAATTACATAATGAAATGTATCTTTTGTGATGCAATCCGATGAAACCCTAGAGGAAGCATGGGAGCTTGAAACCAAATTTCCGAAACAAATTAGTCTGAATCAGACTTTTTCACCAAAATATTACTGGAAAAATGTTTGTATGTCACAGCAAGCATTTAAGGGCCAAGGCCGAACACTCACGTCTCCCTTTCAATTTAACTGACTGTCCCTATCACTTGCTAATACCTGGAACTGAATGGTAAACTGTTATGACTGTGTTAGCAAAAAAAAGTTCTTGAAAGATATATGAATAAATAAGCTGGGAAACAGAGAAGTATCAACACTGAAGAAATGTTGCCATTACCCAGACAAGTATGCAAGGGCTGATACCAGCACACTTGACTGGGAGCTATATATGATGGGGCTGGGTCTGTCTAGCTCTTCCCATGACTTTGCGCCCAAGTTTGATGAATTCTTGAAGCCCCTATGAAAAGTCACCTCTTATGTTTTTTGGCATAGGCCAAAATCCTACCAAAGTCAACGTGACTTGAAGAGTACAAAAGGTGCAGGGCTTGCTTAAGACAATGCAGACTTGGCCTGCAGCTTTCAACTAATCTTTTGTTATCTGCCAGAGAGTTAGGACCAGGCATCACTCTGAACCTCAAAAGAAATCCGCATCCTGTAAGATTTCCAGACTGATATGTTTTCTGTGTAATATGATGCTTTGGTTCCATTATTTACAGCCAACATATATCTCGAGTGATTTGGACTTCTCTGGTATCTTAGTGTGTAATTTCCACACCCTCCATGTCTATCTTTCTTTTCTACTCTTCCTTTTCTACCTTTCTTTTCTGCTCTTTCTTTTCTGCTGTTCCCCATAGTCATAAACATTTTTTAAATTGAGTTGGTTGGACATGAATACTGGCCATATCTTTTCTCCCTCTAACCACCTTCTGTGGCCTTACCACTAACCTGGCGGTGCTAGAAGACTATGCCTGACCAGAAAAATCACTTCTAGCAAGTGTCATCCTTGCTGTTACTGTTCATTCAAGTCTATGGATGTTGCCTCAGCCTTTTCAACATCAGCCACCAACAAGGAGTAACACAGTTCCCTGTATCTCAGAAGAGCTCTTTGTGTAATTGCAATGCTGCAAAACACAAACACAAGTCCTTGTGAACTCAAGGCCAGCATCTTTACCAGGTAAAGTGCTCATTAAACAAACAGGAGATAAGCCAAGCTTGTTCCATCTTTGCAGCTGTATACAGGTCTCTGGATCAGGAGACAAGTCAACAACAGCTTATGTGCACTTGCTCATTGCGATCAAGAGATAGACTATTGTCCTCTTCCTTATTTTCATCTGCAGGGAGCAGTCAAGCTCAATTTAGAAGCTACCTGCATCTTCATCATCTCACCTAGTGAAGAGAAAACCAACATTTCAACTCACCCAAAGTAAAAGAAGACACACACCTCACATGTGATTGGCTGTGAATATTAGAGACCTGGGGACAACAGGTTTTACTGTTACAATAGTTTTTTGCAGCAGCTAGCACTACCCTATGCTATCAAATATTAATGAGAAATTGATGCAAACCAAGGTGGCCCTATCTCACAACTTTTTTCTCTATCTTCAGTAAAAAAAGACACTTCATCAGGCTTCACTGACTACCAGCCTGGCTCAAAGCTAGCATAACTGTTCGTTGATGACACCTAGGTATTTCAGGACAAAGTGTAGTGGACCTGGACCTGCTCAGTCCTTATGTTTGATACCACTCTGGAAACTTCAGCCATCCTCCTGAATCTCACATTGAGAAATAGAGTTTGAGCTAATTCTGTCAAGGAATGCCAGTACTGTCTAAATGATCTGACTTTCTAATTGCAGTCAGACATGGCATGCGTTCACAAGGTTTCTTCAAACCTGAAGTGAGTGCTGTGAGAACTGATCTACAGTAAGATCCTGGCACGCACTCTGATGCTATGGGGAGCAGCAGCTCCAGTACTGCTTCTACATCCTTTATAACACACTGAAATTGCCACTTTACAAGATTTTCTTTCAACTATACCCTTTAATTATTTTACCTTTCCCTTTTTTTTAAGGGCAGAATATTTCCCAATGAAAGAGTGTCCTGGAATTGTGTGATATAAATAACATCTCCTGGATGTGACAGGCTCTACAAATAGCTGATTAAGTCAAAAAGAGCATGAAGACATTTTCTTTTCCTTTTTATTTCCTCAATATGATAATCAAAACTAGTCACCTCTTCCTCTTAAGTCAGCCCAGCTATGTGAGGGTTGCAGGAGCTAGCCCCATTCTTACAACAAGAGGCTGTACAGGTTGAATCCCTTCAGTCTCATTTTGCTCTTGCAATGTTTGCACCTCTGCCTTGTTGCCTCTTCAAGCCGCAGCTCCCTAGAGTGCACAGTGATTAAGGTTATCCTCCAGACCTAGTTTGAGAAACCGTATTTTTGAGGTAGATTCCTCTTTTGCTCCTAGGCTGTCAACTTACACAAGCTTCTGTCAACCTACTACACAAACTGGTGAAGCAAAGACTTCCCCAAACCCTTTTTTACTTTACAAAAGGTTTCAGTTCTCCCTCCAGTGGAAGGCTACGTGCTGTATCAAACTCCATTCAACATTAATTTAGGAACTTATTATGTTTATTTCCCAGCCCTAGGGCCTTCCTGTGACCTGATGAAAAATCTCCCTATGGATCACTTGAATTTCCAAGGTTGGTAAGACAGAGAAGAACTAGGCTGGACAAGGGCAGGATCTCACTATGTAAGCCATGTGCATGTGCCATTTCCTTCATTCAGTTAGTAACAGCTAGTTACAATTAAGAACATCTCATTTATTTCTGTAATAGACGCTGTGATTCAGTGCAAGTGTTCCTCAGTCTGAAGGACAGGAGAGGGGAGTTTCACTCTTAGGGAGCACCTCTTCTGCCTGTGGTGAGTGCAAGCCTTAGTGGCCAGGCCCCAGACAGCTTTGGAGTAACCACATTGAACCACATTTGAAACCCTCACATTTGTATTCAAGCTTTCAGGGGAGAATGGAAAGTGAAGCATCAGTCAGCACCTCCTTATTGTTCCAGCCCCATACATGCACTTAGGCTGTGGTGTTCCATTTTTCTAGCGAGTGCTCTCTCAACAGAATGATGAGGCACAGGAAAAGTGCTTGTACTGGAAGACAGGACTGTGTGCAAATAAGGTTTACAGACCTTAAGATATGAGGCAGACTTATGACTACTAGGTTGTGTTTTCCAGAATTGGTGAGTGGTAATGATACTGGGTTCAAGCCTCAAACGTTGTTCCCAGGAGTAAGACAGACCATTTTGCAGAGCTCCTGTTTTTTTATCACAACTGAAAAGTAAGCAAACATCAGCAAAACAGGCCAAGGACTTTCCTTCTAATCCAATGGTGGTGGTGCTGGCACTCCCTGTGAGGTGGGCTGCAGGAAGCCGAGTGCATGCAATCCTTCATACTGAGCAGTGAGCATCGCATTTTCTGTCTCCTGTTTAAAAAAAATAGGAGTTCCTGTGAAGAACCCACCAGAATTCAGCCGGATTTTCTTTCCAGTTGAAATTAAACATTGCTCCTCTCTCTGCATGGCCACTGCTGGTGATGGCCATTGTCCCTCTCACCTGCAGGCCTCACCTGAGGAGCCTCTCACTCAGAGACGGTATGTTGAATGGGAAGACCATTTCTGCTTTGGTGCTGCCTTGTGCTAGTCAGCATAGCATCCAATCACTGATGTTATGGTGACTTGTCAGAGCTGAGAACTCAGCTTGATCTCCTTTTGATTTAAGTATCCTTCTATACTTAGTTATAAAAAAGAGAAAGCTGTAAAATGACTGTGTAAGAGATACCAGACCTCTGGATTTTCCTGACTGCTCTGTAAAGAGATTCTTGTCAAAGAGCGAGCAACCTGCTCAGACAATCCAAGGGCAAGGTTTCATAGGGTCCTCCTTCATATGGCGGTCATGATATGCTCTTGCAATACAGATCTGGGACCAAATTCTGCACTTGAAATCCCCCCCACCTATTGGCTAAACATTGGCTTATTCCTTTAAGTTGGTGAAACCAAATTCACACTCAACAAAACCAGATAGTACAGTTGTTGCTGGGTAGGATGGACTCTGGGCACTTAAAGCCACTTGCAGATGAGGATGTACACCCCAGCTCTTGGCACACTGCTGTGCCATAATGAGATGGCCACAGGTGAAGGAGATGGTATGCCAGCAGACTGCTGGAAGCTGTGACTCTGGGAGAGGCAGCATGGCCCCAAGAACAAACTGTCTGGGTTCCCTGTAGAGGCTGGACACGAGGGAGCATAAATGTGATTTCAGTTCACCTGAAAGATGCTGCCATTCCCCATGGTGCTGTTTATCATCCATAATTTTCCTACTTTGCCTTTCCACCCTTGTTTTTGGCAGTTTTCTCTTCCTGGAGGGACCATCCCCAGTGGCTGAGAGCATCCTGCTTCCTACTTGACTGACTGGCTTGCTTTTCAAATGCTCTCTCTCCCTCTTTACTAAGCCTCATTTTAATAGCAATGCCTGACTTCTTCTGGGCAGGGTGCTGGGAAGAGACAGAAGCAAGCATTTACAGACATTTTGGACTGTCTCCTGAATAAGTGGAAGAAAGCTAAAGGATCACCAGACTACAGGGACTATTGATTTTATAACTGTTTCAACAGCTCCATCAGCAGTGGCATGTAAAGGGAGCTCATCATTTATAAATTGACTCTTCCAGGGATCAAAGGCCTGTCGGGGCAACAATTAGTTCTGGTAATTTATCACCTGTTCGAGCTTGTCAGGTGGAGGGAGAAGGGCAGTTCTGCATGGGCTCTCCTGCAAAGTTGTTACTGTAGCCAGAGCCAGATAGGATGTGCAGGTCAGTCAACTGCTAAATATTTCATGTCCTCCGATGTTTTGTCAGTCTTTCCGATATCTGATCCAATTTAGTTAGGCTGTCAGGTGAAAAGGAGGCATCTCTTAGCGCACTAATGTCACCCAAGCCAGAGGTTCTTTATCTCCTTAACAATGACCCTGTCAAATCCCTGCTGAGCAACTAAACAAGCTGGAATGCAGCAAAAAGAAGGGGGGAAAAAAACCGCAACCGAAACCTGTGGTCTGGTTTTAATCAGCCAATAAACCATGCAGAGCTCTCCAACTGTGCTGTCCAGAGAGGGAAAACTGAGGGCAAATATACTTTGTAGACCTAATAGTAAAAAAATCCATATAAACAACATCAGTTTATTTGAACAGACTAGGAGCCTGGGCAAAAGCAACCATTCTGCATGACAGTGCCTGAGAAGGTGCTATGAAACAGCAGCACCCTTTCTTAAAGCATCCTTTGCAAGGGCATTTACAGAAATTTGCTATCCTGACCAGAGTTCTGCTGGATTATCATGGAAAAAAGAGACAGACATGAAGGCAGAGAGCTCCTTGGGTCTGGGGTTTTCTGACAATGGGAAATGGATACGAAATGTGTTGTACAACATCATAAAGATCTTCCCTATTGCTACGCTGCTTTACATTACATTACATTACATTGTGCATACTTCTATACTTACAGGTACACCTGTAGAGTTGGTAAATGCTTGAAGTTTTCTGTGATGTACCCTGCTGCACACATACTTTGCAGTACCTGGTACTGTAGTTAAACAATTACATACTTTTTTTAATCAGAATGCTTGTTTTTTTTCTTATTTGTTATGTGGCTGGACTCAATTCTGCATTTTTTTATGCTGACAGCTTCAGTTTGCAACGCTTTTCAAACCTCCTTTCCGTGTATAATACACAGGTTTAATTAATTTGTAATACGGACCATGAAAAGAATTCCAGCGGAAGTCCTAACTGTTCCAGGAATTTCACGTATGCAGGTTGTAGTAAAGCACATATGAACTTGCATTCCTTAACCATGTTTCATAGCTCTTCAAATGTTCATGGATCACAGGTTGAAGAAACAGCTACAATCACAGCTTCAAATGGAGGCAGTTCACAAAAGCTGTGTTTGGTCAGAGGGACAACAGAGAAATGCTTGAGAGAAGAAAAATAAAGGGCTGGCGAAAGAAAGGCTGTAGTTTGCTTAGAAAGTTGACCCCTGGGCATGTATAGACATTTATAGAAATGTTTTCAGAGAAAAAGAATTACTCAGCAGAAAGTGGTTAGTTCAAAGAATGAATTTTTACTGTATAGTAATATCCAGCCAACTTTCTGACTTGCCTAAAGGGTCAACACCAGAACCAGCAATCTCTAATTCATTGCCAAGTGAGAGCAAAGGGCAGCACTCTCAGGCACTTTGCTTCTCAGCCAGGTGAAAGATGTCCTTGTGCTTAGGATGAAGTAGACTCAGGGTTAAGTAAAAGTAAGTTAACAGCCTGAATGCACAATTGGAAGCCACTGGAAAGCACATCACCACAAAGCATCCAGCTGGATGTATCCCGAAAATGATGTAACGGTTAGTAGAGACCGAGGAGGAAAAATATCAGGCCAAGTCCTCAGGAAAAGGCATAAAATTTTACAAAGATATAGGAGTAAAATTTCTCAGAAAATTATGAAAAGATTTTTCTTGTGAATACATGGAAGAAATGTGTACCTCTGTAGAGGCGTTCATGGATTTCATAGTCATATGAGGGTGTGAGGCACTGGAATGGGTTGCCCAAGGAAGTTCTGAATGCTCCATCCCTGGCAGTTTTCAAGGCCAGGTTGGACAGAGCCTTGGGTGGCATGGTTTAGTGGGAGGTGTCCCTGCCCATAGCAAGGGGGTTGGAACTGGATGATCTTAAGGTCCTTTCCAGCCCTAGCTATTCTATGATTCTACGATATGCTATTGCTCCATGACTGATACACTGAAAAACCTCTGAGCTGGTGAGATAAGTGTTTTTCCAAGCTCACCTGAATGATGTATGAAGAGCCCTCCCAGCTGAGATGCTTTCTCAGAAAAACCTGCTATGAGACACTGACAAAACCCATGGGGTCATTTTGAGACCATAGGTACTGAAAGAGCAGCTGACATTGCAAAGTAGCCTGCATGTGCATCCAGGGTGAACTCACAGTCACGTGGGAAGGGTGGTTTACATTTCCAAGGCACTGCGCAAGGCTGCTGGTGTGACTTGCGACTTGCGACTTGCGACTTGCAGCCATCCTCTCTCCTGTCCCCCAGAGATCATGCTGACAGTGGCACCATGCAGGGTAGGCTTGTTGCAGCCCAGCGATGATCACTCTTTTCAGCAGCATGGTTTCTTTGATCCCTGCTTGCCCTTGCCACATAATGAAGTAATCTGCCTGATGTATGTGCTGGACAGCTCATGTGTGAGGAAAGAGATGTCTCCCTTGAGGTCAGATGAGATGTACAGTCATGAGGGGAAAACCCAGAAGTCACTCTCAAAGTACTTCTCCTGCAGATAATATCATGTTTCTTGTTTTGTGCTTGCTTATGCTACTTGAGAGATGCTCACCAAAGTGGGTGAGCAAGTTCAGGGCATGAGAAAGTATGGTAGAAGTCCTTGCTTTCTTGAGGAGTGAGTTTGGTCCTGCAAAGCATCCAGTACCTTGGATTCATCGAAGCTCCCAGGCAATCTCTCCACACTTACGTGACCACATTTTCATGCTCAGCTGATGGCCACAGAGTTTGATTCTTTGTGGGGCTGGGCCTTGTTAGTTAAATCACTTGTAAGAGGTCTCAGGCACTTAGAAATCCTTGTGCAGGTCATATACAACTTAAAGGCTTTCACATTTCTGATAAGAATGCAACAAGCACTGTTTGCCAAATTTTTCTGTCCACTATTTTGCTGTCTAGTTTGCAAATATCACTGCTTTATACTTCTGTTGGAAATAAGAGGGGATGAAAATAAGAAGTAAAAGAAAACAGATCTCTTGCAACAATAGGACTCAAATGAAGATGAGAAAGATGAAAAAAGGAGAAGCTCTGGTCCATCAAAACATGTGATGCAAGTGCCTACCTTTACACAAGTCCTTAGGGCATTGGCTAATTTTTCACGATGGACACTTCACCAAGTGCTTGGCTGACTTGTGATTCTGAAAAGAGATGGAGAAAGCAGAGGAAAATGTAAACCCAATATATAAGACAGTATATATATATACATATATATATACAGTACTGCTTTCTTCTTGCCAGACTAGAGGTTGGATTTGTTTCTAGTGACTAGCACATAACATACATTTTTCCTTAAGCTAGAAAAAATTTAGGTTAAGGGTTGGGTTGTTGTTTTTTGGGGGGTTTTTTTGGTTGGTTTTTTTTTTTTTTTTTCATTTCCTAGGGAGGAAAAGCACAACAACAACAGTGTGGGCTTGAATTACAGCTGGTGAACTTAAATCATTTCTGCAGCCTCCAAAATAGTTTGAGAGGTCAATGAAACCACAAACTCCACAGGGCTCAACCATTTCTGAATGCAGCCTTCTTGAGCCAGAGGCAAACTGCTCCATTGCTTACTAAAGTGCTATTTATGTAATTTGTTAATAGCAAATGCTTGTAACGAGAAAAAAACCCAAGAACAATTCCCCCCTCAAACCCAGATCAGGAGCAGCAAAGGCCACTGGAACCCTGTACTAGCATCAGCAAACCAGTGTCAGTTTGCCCACATTGTGATGGTACCAGAAAGAACAAAGCCTTTTGGGGTGAAATTCTGCTCTCATTTTTGCTGGCACAAATGATTCCTCTAAAGCTGAGGGAATTGTTGGCTGACCAACTGACCCAATGGGCTTCAGGCAGAATTCAGGTCTCCTTGACCTGATCAGAGCAGGGGAACTTGTCCCAGGCACAACACTAAGACATACCAACTGGTTGTTTAACCATATTGAGAAACAGCAAAATTGGCTTCCCTATCATTTTTCACCAAACTCAGATTTGATCAGAGATATAAAATAAAGAAAGACACGAACACCCATTCTGGCTAAGTTTCCAAAATGTCATTCGCACAATGTTTACCTCAGGAAAAATGATCCTGCCACTATCTTTGTACTTTATCTAGGGCGCTCTGTCTCTCTGCATACTTACACTCACCATCATAGCTTCCAAGCGTTCTCCTCTAATTAATCGAAGAACAGTAAATTAAATAAAGATATTGGCTGAGCATGGAAGCTGGATTTCTACCCAAGAACCTAATAATAGCTCCATGATGCAAGAGAAGTCAGAAAAGATATGGTTTTATGTACACAAACAGTTGAGTGTTAAGAAAGTAAATAACAGATAGCTTTCAAATAGTGGTTTATCTAGGTCATTCTGTGTTTGTAAATATAGAAGTGTGTGTTGTGGTGGCTAAATTTATCCTAATGTAAGGAAACATTAACAAAGAGACTGGTATTTGGTAACTTCTATAGGCAATGTTAGAACATCCTGCATGAATTATTTCGGGGCAGTTCATGATAACGTGGTACGGATTAGAGCAGCCATTTCTGGAAAAATGAGGTCAGAATTATGTAGATAAGATGGAAAGAATTTCAGTAGCATTGTAGTATTTTCCTGACTTGAAGCCTGACTCACATGTTGAAGCTTTGTTTCATTGTATACCTTGTTTTGATATATAGTCAAAGCACCCTTTATCCAGAGAAAAGAAAAATAAACCAGCTGAGCAAGAAAGAATTACACACAGCATTGAATAAAAATAAGTATAGCAAGCTTAATTTTGGAGAGAAATAATTGTCCTTTCCTGTAAAACTTTTTTCAGAAATGGCAATGCTGAACCCAGGAAAAAGGAGAGGAGGGAGATACAACTTGATAACAGCTCTGGAATGGGGCCTTTCGTTGCTCTTGATCCGAGCTGAATTTTAGCCATATGTTATCTATATTTTGGGACCATTAGAGTATGGCTATGCTAGACAGTGGTGATCTTCTTCTCTATATGCTTCCCTTCATCCCTCTCAAATGTCATCCTTGATTGGAAGAGCTTCTCACTTAAAAAGGGGATAGAACATGGTCATGAAAGGTTTACTTTTTAAGAGAAGTGAGATTAGTTCCAGTCAGAAGAATGAGAGCTCTGACTCTGAAGCCTTGCCTCTGCAGTCAGCACAATGTTTCCATTGGCTTCAGGTAGAATATTTTTTTGCTCAAGTTGTTTATTATAAGTAAGAATGTACTTTTACACTCCTCTGTGTTTAGTGCCATAAATCCCAGCACATACCATGCCTCTCTTTTTTCACCAGGGGTTCTAGCCTGAGTTATTGAATCTCTTTCGCTTATGGAGCTTGCTTTGCGAAGAAGCAAACCTCTGGGGCAGATCCTGGTACTTGTCTGTGAGCCAGCCTTGATATAAAATGCTTTATATTGCCTTTTGCTTTCTCAGAGAGGCAAACAGACAGTTAAAATCTAGGTTTTGGTGCAGTTCATTAGTGCAAACCAGGGTAAGCTGCAATTTATGTTCCTATGACCGAAGGTAAACAGCATGGGATTGGGGCAGTGGCAAATCCCCTTCTGCCCCTGCTGCACGTGAACAGGAGCAGGCTGGGCAGTAAGAAATGGTTTCAGCCACTCTCCCTAAAGCCTGCAAACTGCTGGCAAAGGAATATCCCACCCTCCCTGTGCTCTTTGCACTGCTGCTCAGGCTCAGTGCTGTGAAGGGGTCTTGCTTTACCTTGCACAGCTCTTGGGACCATGCCTTCCCCAAAGGGCCAGTGGGTGTTCATCATAATACAAAGCTGCAGCATAAGCAAGCAGTGTGGTCAGTTCACAGGGAAGAAAGGGAGGATGAAAGCCAGCTTTTGAGTCTAGGCATGAACAGAGTAAGCCCTAGAAGGAACAAGTTTATTTTTAGGATGATGTCTCAAGAATCACTTAGGCAGCTGACCAGGAATTTGGGCTACTAAAGCCCATCTACAGCACCATTTACCATGGCCATCTACAAAATCCAGATAGCCAGTATTAATAACAGCACAGGCGCTGCTGTGGCACAACTCTGCTCCCAGAATCACTGCTCTCCTGCCACTCTCTTCTGGGAGAGAAAACAGGAACGACTGTGACAGGCTGTCAGTTCACAGCCCTTTCCCTAGCATGGGCACCCCACACCACCCGCTCTCCTGCTGCTTTGGCTGGGTGAGAAGCAGCACCTCGAGTACTTGCTTGTTTATTTTCGCTGCTTAAGGCAACTACTGTTTGGGGAAGAAATGGGAAAACAGGGAGCATTAGTGAGGTCTTTTCACACCTGACAGAGGTCACTGATCTGTGGGCATCCTGGACAGTTAGCACTGGTGATTCAGAGATCAAAGGGTGGCTCCAGGGGCCGCATCCTGCACTGCAAAAGGGCAGGGGCTCCCAATTCTTTCCCCCTCTCCTGTTGGTGCCAGCATTGCCATCTCTCCATGGAATTACTGCCCCAAAATGTAGCAGAGCAGCGTGAAGGAAGCATGATGCAGGCTTTATTCAGCTTTATGGTGTTTTGCTGTGAAAAATGTTGCAACTAAATAAATACTGACAAGAAACCCAGAACAGTTTCAGGGATTTTTAATGGGGAAATTTTAATGTTAGCGTATGTGTCACACACCTTTTAATTGTAGTTGTTTGTAGAAGTTTGTTTTTTTAAAAAACACTCAAACCACTCCATTTTACCCATGGACGCAACTCTTGTGCAGTTGTTTAGTTTTTTTCTGTAGGATCACAGATTACTAACACATTTATTTGCTTTAAGCATCTTTCCAGCTATAACTGCTGTAGGGCAATGTTTGGAGACTTACAAAGTTTGACTATCGCTCTAGCCCTTTCCTGGGCATGGGTCAGGCTCTGTTATGGTCTCAATCTTTAACTTGCATGGGCTGGGCTGAGAGTTTCAGGATAGCATGGCAATAAGTAGCATAATACTGGCTAGTCCAATGTAGCCCCCAAAGCATTCAGTGTGTGCATTCTTTCCTCTAGTTCGTCTATATCCAACCCCTTACTGGTCATATTTTAATGGTACACTGAATCCAATAAAAGACTGTACTACTGGATGAAAAAGACATCAGCCATGTGAGAATGCTGCACCAGGATAAATTCATTTGGCCAATTACAAATTTTGCCATGAAGTTTTGATAAGAAGGCTTGAGGCTAGAATAAACATTATCTACTGTCTTACATCTGGCACCAAATTTCTGCGTTGCAATCTGGCTAATCTCACTTAAAAGTACACACTTCATCTAGGTCAGCTTTGTATGTGGGGCAGTCTACCTCCATGATCATGGAGCCACACCCAACAAAAAAGCAGGGCATATGAAAGCCAAACCAATACAGTAATTAAAAATATTTATTTCTGGAGATATTTACCTTGATAGGCATAAAGCATTTTCCAATTTCATACAGAAATACATAAAACATGCATAGACCAATATGGCCTACTTCAATGTGTATTCAACATGGTAAATATAATGAAGAATTTTTGTGAATATAAATATAAAACACAAAAAAATAATAAGCACATAAGATTCAACCTGTCAGCAAATTCAACAGTGTGAATAAATTCGCTGCTATAAACATTCACCCAATATTAGCCTTTTGACATAATTCAAAACAACCCTTTGTCTCCACACAATTCTACCAAACAAGGCACTGAATGTATCTCACAACAGGCTCTGGTACATCTCCGCTTCAGTGCATTTTTGGTGCAATGTAAGACACAACAACCTCTATTATTAGAACTTCAGTTAGCCAACTATTCTTGTAATGGGAAACCTAGCAGTGTGCTCTAATTTTCGTTTTATGTTGAAGAGTCCTTTGGTATCTAAAACCAAAGGATTTGACTACGCAAACAACCACAGTGCCTAACCCACATTCAGATAACTCTGGTTGTACAAGTAAACTAGACTTCTGGAAAAAGGCAAAGGGTTGCATCTGATTAGTAAAGACAATAACAAGGTGTAAAAATACTCTAGCAGGAGTGCAACAAACAGTACGCGAGGTAGACATGTATATATGCAGTAAGTCCTCATTAAAGTAGCACTGTGGCTTTCATTTTTGCATTTTAATTGAAAAGTAGAGCTTTTCGCCTTGAAGTTTGTCCACTCAGATCTTGCTTTCTGTCCTTTCGAAGCACATCTCTGAGGTCTTCCTTGCAAGATGCTTTTGATGTAGACCCTGAAGGCTGCACAATTAATGGCTAACATTCCAGAGGCAATATTCAGATGTTTCTTCAGCAAGATGGCTTTTATTTATGTTACTGTGGATTTCTTTTCACCTCCTCTACCCATCGATCTGAATTCCAAGATGATGAAATCTTTTCTTTTTATACCTCCAAATATGGGACTTCCTCAGTGTTTTGTTCTGCTGTGCAAACACTTGGACAGGGAGACCCTTCACCATTATGGAATGCTAGAAGTAAGAGAGAGTTTTGGTGGTGCTTTGTCAGCAAGTGTGATTGAGAAAGATTCAGGTGATCTTTCAACTAGGATGCCTTCAGGGTTTTCCAGAAGTTTTGCCTTTTGTTCGCCCTGTTATGTTTCAGCTTCCGCCCTTTCTGGAGCTCAGTCTTCATTTTTGCGATGCTGAAGGAAGCTTTAATACTATTACCAATAGCTTCCAGCCTACAAAACCAAGAAATAGACATTCATTGTTACAATAATGAAGATGCATCTCCAGTGCACAGATATAAAGTTTTTGATTAAATAAACCTCAGTCTAGATTTCTGCTACAGGATCCTCAGAAAATCCTGATTGCTATACCTCTGTCCAAATTACGTTAACATTAGCCACTTTAAATACTATATTCAGAATTTAAATGCTAATATTAAAATAAGTTAAAATACTCATCAATTCTAGACGCCCTAGACTTCCTCAAATAGCATGTATGCTACGAAGAACAGGTCTTCAGTATTACCCTTTTTGGCTGTTTTTATTTCTTTTAGGTAAACCCGATCCTGGTTCCAATGAATGGGTGCATTTTTCAAGTAAGTAAGTAAGCATGCCCCATTCTCAAAAATAATTTAAGACTCCTAGGGCCTAAGTCTCACTCAAAATCATCAGGCTGCCTGCTCTCATAAATCCTGTTCTGATTGTGAAAGTAGCACTGAAGAGCCTTCTTTTGCATGGTTAGACTTCTGTATGCCGAACTTTCACATGGGAATGTGTCTGAACGCTGGAGCTGATACAGCTGTACTAACATTCAACTTTAAAGCTGGCTTCATAGCCGCACCAAGTCTAATGCATGAGTCTCTGAAGTTCACTGTGAAGTGATATTGCTGCCTACTGCCATTCAACTTACGCACAGACCTCAAAGGGCAGTCCTGAAATGTACTCATATTCTCAAATATTAAATTGGGCTCCAATGTGAATTTAGTCTTCATTTTTCCTTTCCTCAATCTTTTTGCAGTAATATCCATCACTAACATCCTGTATTCATTTTACATAGGTTTATCAGGCAATGTAAAGAGATAAGGTAGCTGGAAATCCACCTTCTGCATCTAAAAAGCCAGCCACACCACCCAGAAAAAACACTATATTCAAAATCTGGGTAGATCAATAATCTTTCTTTTTCTTTTCCCCTCCAGTAAAATGGAGTAAAGTATCTAAGAAAAGGCACTTTGGTTCAATTTCATGTTAGAATAGCTGGGACATAATATTGTCAAGTAGTTAAGAGGGTAAATGAACCCAGTAAAATAACAGGCTTTATTTATTTGTCAGTATTTCATTATTTCATGCTCTTCTGAATAAGGTGTATTTTTAGGCCTACAGATAGTCTTCTTCCTCTAAGCAAATGGAAGATGCTAGACAGATCTCAGCGCTCATGTCTTCACAAGCTAACAAGCCACTGCACAAAGAAAAGCCCTCAAGATATCCTCATTGATTCGTCTACCTCTCAAGCTGAAATCACCAGCTAAGCCCACACTGACCTGAAAGCAGGTGAACTGTGCTCTCTATTGCTATGCCAGGGAACTGCAACAGAATGAGCAGAAACTCACCTCTTCATTTTCTTGCTGTCAACAAGTCGTCGGCTCATGCATTTGGGTCCAATGCAATCGCCACCTTTGTTGTGGTGACGCGAGATTTTCTGCACTGTGGACTGAGCCCTGTTAAAAGGGATAAAGTGCTGCTGTTAAAAAACCCCAAACAACAACCAAACAAGTCTGCAGTCCACGAGGTGAGGCATCTCACCAACCACTTCTCAAGGCATTTAATAAGCAACCTTTCTGGGCCAAACCATAGTATGTATCATAGCAGTGTGAGCACTCAGGTAGGAGGCATGGCTTTAGGGAGATTATTCACTCCACAAGAGCCAAAATGAGTAAGTCTAGCACAATCCACCCCTTTTACATGCACGGCCTTTTACAAAGTAGCAACAATACACGCACCAGAGATCTTTTCCTGTCTGGCAGAAGTTCAGACATTTCTTGTCCTTCTGATTGGTACATTGGCATCTACTGCTAACATCAGCAAACATCTCCGGCACCACGTCCTTCAGCGATCTTCTGGATCGAGAAGGGCCTCCAAGACCATATGGAACAGTCTTCCTATGATCAGAAAGACAACATGAAAGTAATTCAAATAATTCTGTGACTTCCAAACAATGGGGTATTGCGGGCAATCTCATCAATAGGATTAATTGCATGAGTAAAGGCTGGGGGATTGGGAATGCCTTTCTGAAGATCCTGCAACATTAGCATCGCTACCAACAAGGCTAATGGCCTTTCAATTAAGAATTCATAAGGCTGCTGTGCCTCCCTGCACAGTAGAAAGCAATAAAAGCTCATCTCTTTGAACTTTGGTAACTTCAAATAGTGAAAGTAGCAATAAAAGTGAGGAACAGCTCCTCTGTGCTCAGCAGAAAAAAAAAAAAAAAAATCATTGGAGTCAGTGTTTGCAGCGTT
Source organism: Psilopsiagon aymara (assembly GCA_024733675.1). Taxonomy (NCBI): domain Eukaryota; kingdom Metazoa; phylum Chordata; class Aves; order Psittaciformes; family Psittacidae; genus Psilopsiagon; species Psilopsiagon aymara. The sequence continues at coordinate 23,815 of JANRGW010039267.1, forward strand.
AGGTGAGGCTCTGTCTTACTACATTTTGGCGAGGAGACAGCTGAAATGGACACTGCATAACCCTATTAACACGTGGGATACTTTAACTTGCAGGAGAGAGCAGCAAGAGGCGGCGTGGAGCCGCCCGGGGTCAAAGTGAGCCTTCTAGCCTCCCAGCTTGTTTGAAAGAAAAATGGTCAGGCAGATTCAGGCTGGCAAAATCATACTTTTGGCATTTTGTCTGCTTCTGATTCATAGCGAAAAGTATCCCGCAGCCTTTGCTGAACAGCACCCGAAGGAAATACTCCTGCTCAGATTTTAAGAACGCAGGTGTGTTAGGGCTATTAGGAGCTATCTGCTCAATCTAAGTGGTCAAATCCTGCTCGCTTTCTCCCGGTAACAGTTTCTCTGCTAAACTCAGCAGAAAAGCAGGGAAGCAGTAGAAAAGACGGCGCAAATAACTACTCCTTCCTGCCTGTGCAATTTCTGCAGAGGATTTTTTGGTTCTTAATTTTGACCCATGTATCCCCCCGCCCCTTTCTCCAACCAAAAAGAAACCCATCACTCGGCAACCGCCGAAGCCCCCAGTCCACTCACTCGGGGGTGTTGATCCAGATGATGTCGAGGTGGCAGAAGTAGACGCACTCCTCATCCATCAACGAGGAGCAGGAGCAGCGCCGGGCGCGGCGGTGCACGGCGGCGGCAGCAGCGGCTGGGGGTGTCGGCGCGGCGGCAGCCTCGGCTACGGGGGCTGCGGGAGGGAGCGGTAGAGCTCAGCACCCGAGGCCACCACGCACCCCGCGCATCAATGCCGACTGTCCCTCCCGCTGCACCCTCAGCCTCCCCGGGCTCTCTCCCCTGGGCGCCCGGCGGCGCGGAACCGGTGTACCACCCGGCAGCCCCTCGCAGGGCTAAGGCTGAGCCCGAGAGGCGTCACCGACGGTGGGCGCTGGCGATCGGCACCTACCTGCCGGCAGCAGCCCCGGGCAGAGCACGAAGAGCAGCGAGACGAACATCTGTGAATAATCCATAGCAGGCAGCGGAGAGCGGACGGGAATAGGAAAGGAGGGGAAATCAATAAAAGAGAAAAAAAGGGCGAAAGTCTCTCGCAGCGTCGTGACGGAGGCTCCTGTCCCGTCCCCGTCGGGGCACGGAGCTAAGGCAGGCAGCAACTCGGTGCGCCCCGGCGCGTCTGGCTGGCGCAGCGGTCCCCGGCGCCCTTTTATAGAGAACCCCCATGGAGCGGGTAAACAGCCCCGGCGCTATTTTATCCCGAGACAATGTTATTCTGCTATTAGTCACCGCGCGGCAACGTGCAGCCCGAGATAAGGCCGGCCTGGAAAGGAAATCGCCTGCAAACTTCAGAGCGGCGGGGGGCGGCGGC
>JANRGW010039271.1:0-47011 GCA_024733675.1 Psilopsiagon aymara
CCCTCCTTGAATAACAGAAATATAAAGCAGGTATTAACTTACCTTACGCCCATCACTTGCATGGCAGTTCACATTTAAAGGAGTCAATAAAGCCATCAGTTTTTCTTCATTACCACTCCTGTAAATGGAGAGGAGATGATATGGGAAGGGGAGGGGAAAAACCAAAAAAACAAAGCTCTTTGCAAAACATTTGCTAGCTGGATATTAAAGACAGTATACTGAAATTTGTACTCTGCCAGGGAGAATACCTGATGGCTAAAGGATCTTCTGAAAAATCAAAATCAAGGGTAAATACAGAAAGTTAAATTTGCAGTGAATTACAAAAGATCACGCAAAACCACCTCTTAATTTACCTTCTTAACCGCATCTGTGTTTCCTTTATGTAATTTTACAGATCCTCTGAAAGCCATTTGCTGAATGAAATGTTCTGAATTAAACATATTTTCACAGTATATGGCCCATAACATTTGAAACAACTACATGGCAATATCCAGAAAATTTTCAGAAGGGTTAACGATCTATATAAAACGGTCTTGTGCTGTCAGAAGGAAGGATGAAAGCATATTTGGAATACATGACTGAACTTTACACCTTTTGTATAGGCTTCCTTATGCTCTGTTCTGATAAAGCCTATTTTCAAAACACATCCTAAGGTAGCAGTAAAAACCAAAAGGAAAAAAAATTGCATTACTTAAATTGCCCCTAAAAAGAACAGTCACAAAACGATAAAGAGGATTTAAGCAGCTTACAACAAAAAACTCAATATTAACCTTATAACCACCATAGTGGGGGATTTCAATTACATAAACAGGCTTTTCCATTTGTACCAGACTGTAAAGTCCAAAGAGATTCATGCTAATTAAGTGGTGTGTTTGCATCATTTAACAGAAAAGCAATGACGAAACATTAGTGCTTTAAAAACCCCTTTTCCTCTCCTGCTTCTCCCTCCACCATCCCCCAGCCCCCCCAATATGCTTTATATTCTAAGCAGCACTCACCTAGCAGCTTCCAGGAGTTCGTCCTTCTTGTATTCACCTAAATGATTGCAAAATATCATGCTGTTAGCATTTGGCAGAAGACAGATTAAGAAATGCAGTAGGAAGCAAATACAGAATTAAAACAGAAGAGGAGAAAAAAGCCCACACCCCGCTGGGTGATGGAGCTGTGACGTTAGCCAGCTTGTGGAGGCAGCATCACCAGTACCTTGGAGACGGGCAGCAAATTGACGCATCTTCTTGTCCAATCCTCAGATGGAAAGGCTTTCTTCGGACGACCAATGACTGTGAAATCTTGTGTCCAGAAACACAGTCCCGCTGATAACAGCATGTCAGCTGAAGACAATGTCCCCACCCCCTGCCCTATTCAGTATGTCACATTATACTTGGGAAGCATAATAAATTCCGAGACAAAAGAGAGGCAGTGCGGCTTTTCAGAAGGTACAAATTACCGATCTCCAGAGCTCTCACCTGCCTATTTGAATGGTAATATTAGACTTCAAGTTCTTCACAAGAGCAGTGCTTATTTAAAAAAAACCAAATATTACATAATCAGCCACTTTCCAAGAAAATACGCATTTGAAATAGAAAGTGCAGACAAAAGAGCATGAACTCTCCGAGAGATTTTGTTGCGAGACTCAGATTAGAGATGACTACAAGTAATGTTAAAGAAACATTTACATTTGAGATTCTGAGTTACAACAGACAACTGAGGAGGGTTAAAATTGCATGTCAAAATCTTAAAAAGACCAACCAACAAGACCACCTGTGTAAGTAAGACTGTATTCTGTAAAGCTGAATCATGACGGCATTCTGCAATACAAATGTAAGGGAATTTCAACACAGAAAAATAGCTTTATAAAGCCACAGGGCAGAGAGTATCCTAAAAGCCAAAAGATGCAGAGCTTGAAAAACATACCATATACCACCTGCCAGAGAATTAAAGCCTCTAACCACAGTGCCATAAAAAAAACAGGACAATGAAGCTGTCCTGCAAGGAAGAAAAAAACCTTTATGCTGCCTCCTATGCATGTTTTTAATAAGCCTCCAGTGAAATTCCTTTCAGGGAAGGAAAACTGACAGTCGCAGAAATGCCACACTGGACTGCAGGTAAACTGCAAGGTTCCTCTGGAAACAATATCACTCAACAAAGAGCTTCTCCAGGCTGCAGAAGGAGAATTGAAGTCCTCATCCATCCAAGCAAACAGCTTGGTACTCCCCTATCACAGCTCCTCCAATTAGCAGCAGAAGGGGACAACAACCACAACAAGGAGCTCTGTTCAGTTCAGCATCTTGCCTTCACAAAAGGGTAAGGAGCAGGAGGGTGAGTACATACAGCCATGCATCTCGCACCCTACTTCTGGGCCACAGGGAATTCTCAGACAAAAGCTGTATCTGCATCTCATTGTACTGGTGAATTTTCCTTCCACAAATGTGTTGAATTGCTTTCTGAAACATACTCAGCTTTGAGGATTCACAACCTGCAGCAAAGAGTTCCATGCGACTGCTTCCCACACGATGGGTCTCTCAACAGAGAGCAGTTCTGTGCTGCTGAACACCAGTGATGGAGCAGATGAGTTCAACGCAAAGCTGAAGAACTGAAATTGGCATTTCAAATATAAGCCATGAAGGTTAATTTAGCTTCTGGAAGAAATTATACATCTGCTTTAATTAAAACTTGATAATGAAACAAGTAAAATGACACAAAAATATGACTGCCTTTGTCTTGCCGCCACTCTTTGACTTCATCACAGGGAGCTCCTGTCCACCACAGGCAATTGCCTTTTCAAGCCATAGTATATGCTCCTCTTTTTTGATTTTAATGAAGCTAGAATACTGGGCACAGTTGTAAGTGTTTCAGATCAGTGGTGAGTGAAAAGCTCTGGCCAGCGTGCGAGGAGGAAAACAAAGACACTCTATTACTACAGCATTACTTGCGCAACAATCTCAAACAGCTGGACTTCCTGCAGGAGAGTTATCGGCCTGTATTATATCAACACTTTAGGGACCTAATCAGATTAAAAGACCAGTATGCACATTCTGGTTGCAGTGTGTCTAGCAGTTCTAACCAGGCTTTTGAATACTACTAGGTTAGACAATTGTCATAACATTTTTCCTTCATGCGCAGTAAGCTGGCACTTTAAAACACCAAAGCACTTAGGTTAGCTGACCATCAGAAATGCAAGGCTGTGGCTCTCGGTTTAGAAATGTCCCACTGTATGCCCAAGTAAATCAGTTACTAAGTGGTACTTTTTTAAAAAGGTATTTACTGGTACTGTTGAAATTCATAAAGGCTATTCCTGAAACTTGTCACGGCTTTGCCACACTGTAATATGGATTAGGAAAAACATTATCTTCTAATGGACTGACTTTACTACTCTCAAACCCCCATATTTTACAGAGTAACACCTAAAACTATGCAGGTGCTTATAGCACATCATCATGTTTGCTAACAAAGGCCAAATGCGCTTCACAGGGCTCTGCTCTCCTGGCTAGGAGCAGGATGAAGCAGGATGAACTCTTGACCACTGGAGCAAGCAGCTGGTGGGATGCCACTGAGCAGAGGGGGCTGATGGCATCTGGGAGAAGTGGGTGGCACTGCCGGCAACCCGGCTGCCGCTGGCGCAGGCTGTGCTCCCACCAGAGGGCTCTGCCAACACAGCTAAAGCCGCTTGGCTACCGAGTGTATCAAAGGCCATCCTACAGCATTTGGCCACAGCTACTTCATAAAATATTCATTTGCAAAGCATTTGAAAACAAACCATGCGTGCCTGTGGCAGAGATGAATTTCAAGTCCTGAGCTGAAGTACAGGAATACAGACTTTAATGTCTGTTTGACTTGAACCAAGCTAATAAGAGTCACAGAGAGCTTCTCTGGGCAGGGTAGGATTTATAGTTTTGCAAAAGAGCATCTGCAGAACAAAGCACAGGTAACAGCCTGAATTACTCTTCCAAACCTCTTAGCAGTTACTAGCTTTGAGAGAAAAACATCTTTCCAATCACAGTGTCAATACGGAGGATTTTTGGCAGCAATGTTTTGGATAGCACAAAGCCTGCCTGCCAGAGGTGTGAAAGTTAATGTCGTTAGGCCTTGCCACAGAAGACCAAACCTGATACATAAGGCTGCAAACAATTTTTATCTATTTGCTATTTGGCCTGTCCATCATATTTCAGGTCAACCCATCCCTTCTTTGTTTCACAGGAAGCCCAAATAACATGTATCCACACCACCAGACACATCCTGCCACACTAGAACTTGCCAGGCATGCCTCCCTTATCTGTACAACAGAGCCCAGAGTGACAGCCCAGAAAGGCTACCACTTCTTGGCCCAGTAGCCCACAAGGAGAGCACTGGACTTGCTCACTTCCACATGCTGGGTACCCCAGGGACAGCTGGCCTGGGAATTTCCAAAGGTGAGGACAGAAAGGGTGTGAAATGGGGAACAAAGCCGTATCAAAACAGTGCCCCTGCTCCTATTAGACAGCAGGCAAAAGCTGGTACTTAAGCAGAAACTGCTCAGTGTCTGGTGCTCACTGCATCCGACCAAATTCACTGCTTACAGCTTGCTCAGCACCCTTTAAACCATGAATTTCTCTACTTGCTCCCAGCTCCAGATCACACTGCTGCTACTCCATTTATGCTGGAACTAAGAGGTCACCACTGGTAACTACAGATAATCGGTGTTTCAAAACACAGCTACCACCAGGCACCTAACTAGCCCTATCCTCTTCCCTCTCCCAGGAAAAAAACAGTTATCTCCCAGACCTCTGATTAGCTCCTGTGAACTAGTGACCACAGCTCCACATGCTATGCAGCCACTGCTCTACCTGTCCTTAGCTGCATTTTGCACTAGCTGATTAGCAGCGAATGCTTATTAGCTATCAGACATCAGCGGCTGCTTGCAGCCAGCAGTTAAGCAGATCAGTAGCTGGAAGCTCAATTGAGATCTCAGTAGAAGACAGGAGATCTTGCCTTGTGCCGAGACAACATGCTGATCAACAGCCAGTTTTAATCCAGCCGCAGCAGCAGGAAGTAACTGAAAGAAGAGGGTGTACTGAGCTGGAGACACACAGCAACAAATGCAGGAACATTGTACTTGGAGAATGAAAGACAGGCTGAAATCATTATGGGCTCCTAACGTATTCCTTTCACTTGTGCTTTCCAGCTTAATGGTAAAAGCTGCAGCCAGAAAAGTGCAACTAGGCTGTTGCAGGTAGTCTCCATGAGTCCTCCTCTACCATCAACCTGCTCTTCCTGCTCCTCATCTTCAGAGTGTCATTTTCCTAATGTTGTGGCTATTGGTTATTTTGTGCCACATGATTATGTGGTGTTATACTGGGTCACACTGAAAAGCTAAGTGCAGCATAAATCAATTGTTATTCTGTTATCAATTTTGTTAAAGAGCTACAAAGAATATTGTCAATCCACTCCTAGCTTTAATTCACTAGCAACCTTTGCATTTTAAACTTACTATATGAGCCCATGAAACATGACCAGCATATACACATGCATATGAGACAAAAGAAAAATCCCAAATCTGGAAAGAACTAACACAATGAATCAATCCTACAGTGTACTTCACAAATAACTTCCACTGTCTCCTAGAAGTGTTGAAACTTCATCTGAAAAACCCATCTGAATGCATGGCATAATCCAACAGGGCTTTTTCAATTCATCTACACTAAGGAACAAGGTGAACTGCTCTCCTCTCCCACTCTCCCTGTACATATCAGCTAATAAAGAAACCCATTCAGATCCAAAATGTCAACCTGGACAAAGAAGGTTTTGTGTTATCATGCCATCATGTGTCAGTTTTTCACAGTCAGGCCAATTTCCTAAAAATTAATGTCAAAGAAATTAAACCAAGCCATTATTATCCAACAGAACAGCAGAAAATGACAGGGGAAAAATAAACTGAAAATATTTTCAACCAAACTGGAAGAGGATGAACAAGGTAGACATCATATGGAATCACAAATTTAAATACACAGACTGCTGATAAGCAGTAAAAACTTTTACACTACCCAGTGGTACTCTGCTTCAGAGATATGTGACAAAAGGATGTGTGCCTGATGAACACACCACTGTGGCCAACGGCTGAGGAGACGAGATCAATGAATTTTACAACCACGGAATGGCTGAGGTTGAAGGGAGTCTGGTGGCTGGTTCTCTAATCGAACCCTTCTACTCAGGCAGACCACCCAGAGCAGCCTGCCCAGGACACTGCCCAGGCAGCTTTTGAATCTCTCCAAGGTTGGAGACTCCACAACCTCTCTGAGCAGTCTGTGCCAGTGCTTGGTCCCACTGAACTCGACTCATTACCTTTCCAGGTGGCCATCTCTTCAAGATCTTTTGGTTCTTTCTCGGCAGCTGCAGGCCTAGCACCACTGCAAGTCTGGGATGAAATCTTGCTCCATTAGAAAACATAGCAACTCTGCATTTGACTGACCACACGCAAACTAAGCTTCTTACTGGCTGCCTACCTTGAAAACCTTTATTACTGCTTTTAAAAATACACATCCCACACAAAGATTGACAAGATATTTATGAACAGCCCAGCAGAGATTTTTTTCACATATTCACAATTACCCAGCAACACAGGGTATATGGGATCTCCAACAAAGCACTAGAGACAGTGGGTATCAGAATCTGTCCTTCTTCTCACTGAAGTGTTCCTGGTAACTTCTCAACCAGGTATTCCGCTAGCACATGACTGCTGGAAAAACAGCATCAGAGTCCTGATGCCAGGGGTGGGAGGGCTGAGAACTTGTTTTTCCATCAGATCCATTACTTCATCCAGCTCAGCCCATAGCCATGCAGACATGTCCCTGAGAATTAAGAGTCTGGACAAAGCAGTGTGGAGAGGGAGGAGCACTGCTACAAAGAAAGCAATCTATAGCCCAGAATCCAGGGTGTCACACAAAATAAATACTGCAGAAATACATTAAAATACACCTTTTCTCTGACCCTCGAAGACTTCACAGATCTACAAGTGAGCAATAAGCACTCATCCACATATGCCATCATTTTTATTCACTGCAATCTTTGGAGTAATATTTAAGTATTTAAACAAATATTCAAGTTATAATCAGAGCAAGAGATTTTCAGTGCTTGCGATAGACTAGTAGTTGGCTTGTTTTGATGGTTTGTTTCCCCTTCTCCCTTTTTTTTTTAAATCACCATTTTTCTAACAAACTCAGATTTTATCTTCAATGTGGCTACTTTTGGAAGGGTCCAACCGTGCCATTAAAATACTCATCAATTCCTTCTTCCCCATTTAACTTTTCTTATAAGTAAAGCAACAGGTGAGACTAAAAGATGGAGTTAAATCAGAGCAAGGTATTTTTACCACCCAAAACGCACAAGCTTCTGGAAAAACAGCCTGACACAGCAAAAAAATAAATTCAACAACACAAAAGAGGTATGTTGAAATAATATCCTTTGGGAAAGGGCATAACTAAGAAATACGAGAAACACATGAGAAGGAAAAGGAACAGAAATAATAATTTCAGATTTTATTATTATACTTCCTTACATCCCATGTGTTTAGGGTTAATTTATTTATGCCTCTCACACTTCTCAACTCAGCTGTTTTGCACAAGTAAACTGGCTGATTTTATAAGCTGTCTAATAGGCTTCACCAGGAACACAGCAAGATCCTAATTTTAAGCTCTTGTCACAGAGGGAAAACACCAAAGCAACCCCAGTACATGCAAGAGTAACAGAAAAGCAACTCAGCAAATAAGGTCTTCAAAAACAAGTTGCAGACAACAGGGAATGTTACCATGGGGTTTGGTACCTTGATTCTTCCTCTTCTGTTGAGCACATGGATTCAGATTAGCCATTTGTAACAGAGATCTAAAAATTGAAAGTGTCTGAGCTTATAGCGAAGTGCTTTTAGGGACATGTTTTAAAGGGGGCTAGGAATTAAAGAAATAAGCAAACACCATTTGGTTTGGGGCACAACTCTAACACTGAGCTAGCAGCATCCTATCTGGAATAACTTCCAGTTAGGCAGACACAGCTCAAATCCAGAGCACTTCTGATTTTGTCTTCTAGAAACAGAAAGCTGCATCTCTTCCAAGGCCTGGCAGGAAGCAGCACATCGTGAAACCTGCAGCTTTGCATAGCTCAAAGGGTCTGCTTTAAGTGATGGAAGAGGCTCTTGTCTAGTAAGCCATGAATTCAAAGCACATATAGTAAATAAGCATACATAAGAAACAGTGGTTATTAAATGTCATCTTCATACCAAAGTATAAATTGCACACATTCTACATTATGCGGTTTAGTCACTAAGAAGGATAAGGTGGTACACCAAAATAGGCCTTTGGTACATGTGCAATAATAGCACCATTAAGTTTACATTTGGCATATAACATACTTTTGTTTCTCAGAGGAGCTCTTTCCAGTGGTGCTGACTATTTGTTAAAAACTGCTATCAGATTTCCTTCACCACACAGTGGCAGGAAGATGAAAAAGTCCCTTTGTTGGGTTTCCAATTTCTTAACTCTTAAACCGTAAGAGACGAAGATGAAGTGAAATTAATCACAGAAAACAGAAGAATCACCCTGAATGCGCAGCAACAAAACACCCTAAAACCACTCATCATGTGGTAATCCATATAATCATCTTACCTTCAAAAATGCTACCAGACCCTACAATATAATCTCTTCTGAAATAATAAGTCTGACAAATCTTCTAAAACTCATTCTTTTCAGTATACCTTTATAAGTAGTTTCAATTTCTTTGTATTAGTAGTGCCTGCTACTCAAACACCATGCACACATCCATTTTTTATTTGTAGCATGATAAACATTTTCAATACATCTGTGTTATTTCAGAATGCTGTACACTCCTTGCAGACACACCACCACTCATCTGTCACATTTTCAAACTGAGATTGGAAGTGGAAAAAGAGGAAAAAGAATTACAGGATTTCAAGAGACTGGGAAGAAAATCCAGACATCCTGCAATCAAAACACACTGCTAAGAGCAGGAAAACCTAAAGGGGTTGAAGCTCACCTTTTCAAGTTCAGTACTCACGAGATCCCTTCCGAAATACACATGGAAAAGGAAATCTGATTGTGTTTTTTTCCAGAGCTTTTTAGCCTTCCCCATCACCCACCCCTTCATGGTTAATGCAAAAGAAACATTCCCATGGCTCTCCCTCTTCCCTTCATTTCTTTTTGCTATCAGCAAAAACAAACCTCCACTGTAATTTCCACTACTTCAGCCATGCTCTGTATTAACAACTAATCAGCTTCCATTTTCCCACCAATTACTTCTTTCTCATTTCTGCTATACATCTGCATATGTATTTTCCTCTGGGATTTCTGGGAAATCTTTCCAGAGGAAGACAAAGGACTAAGAAACGTTGTCAGAGACTTGAGTACAGGGAAGGTGGAGAGACAGCCAAGTAGCATATCTAGAATTGAGCAGGAGAAATAGGCTGCTTCCATATTAGTGCATCCTTTCTAAAAGGCAGCTCCCTCTCCTGTCTTTCCAAACAATCTCCACAAACAGTGAATCCTATTTTGTTCCCCCAGAATATTCTCTAAAGAGAAACCCCAGAAATGCCCATTTACAACTGACACAAAGCACAGAATATAAAAAGTAACCCTCAGGAAAGCATATTGTATAAAAGCAAGCTCCAAAATCATGCTGCATCACCTAACCTTTTTCTGAAAAGAACTCCAGAGTGAACATGAACAGACTAAATTCTGCAATCTCTCCGATTTTCCCACTGCAGATAAAACAGATTGCAAGCTGGGAATACTGCGTCTGAAAACCTATACCTCGACTCAAAATTGGAGTATTTATTTTAACCAAAAGACCTTATACTCTTGGACACAGCAAACACGACTGATTTTGTACTAACAACCTGTGCACAGAAGTGGGGTTTTGACGTTTGCTAGAAAATGAGTAAGACACACAAAATGCATGTATGTGCCAAATATACTATTACCAACTTTAAAGATTTTTTACTGAACAGTACAATCCGTCCTCTTTACATCTGAAACTGCCTCATGTATCCAAACTTACTCTATAACTTGAGGAAATGAAAGCTGCAACCTTGTAAAAATGCATGTGTTGCCAGGATAGCCCTGCAGCATATGTCCTGGAAGGAACTCAAAGCCAGTTAAATCACTTTGCTACCTCCTAGACAAAAAACACAAAACATTTCCTATGCCTGCTGGGCTATAGTAGTGAAAAGGAAGGAACTCCTTTATAACTGGAGGAAACACAAGGCAAACCTGTCAAACACACAGCAATGAAACCACCGCGCTTTATTTTGGAAGTTAAAGAAATCAATGCCGCAACATTAATCCCAAGAGCAGATATCATTAAGGGGGGTGGGTGTCAACTTATTTTAATGCAACACTTGGCAAAGTACAGCAAGTAAATCCTTATGAAAAGAATGCAAACCAGAGGTAATAGATTTTGTTATAATGAACAATCTTGTCACTCCAAACAGGAAGTCAATCTGTCAACAGTTCAGTTTAAATATTTTGGAAAGTATGCATTTCCCCACAACAAAAGGGTGGTAACAAAACAACCAAACCTCTTTTCCACTTGTATTAAAGTCACATAACTCAAATAACTTTGCCTTACTGCTGCAGGCAAATTTTCCCTCCCCATGCATTTTTATTTGCCAGTTAAGGGTCAAAAGACAGTTGGAAAATAAAGACAAGCTTGGTACAATTTGGGGGAGAGAGGAGACTGCAGCATGACTGGAAACAGGATAAGTGGATGGATATGAAAGTTTCCTGCTAGTACCCCAGAATAAAAAACAGCTGTGTTTGACTTGGAACATCCTTCCCCTCCCTTTATCCTTCCCATCAGAACTTAAGGTATAAGGAATATATACTTAAAAGTAACACTTCCCTTTGTTTTGTCTCATTTTTAAAAATAATCTCTAATGCCTTTTCAGAACACATATTTGCACTAGCAGTGATCAGTCACAGTAAGTCAGCTCAAGCTTTGGCCTGCTCTGAGAAGTGGTGCGGTCTCTGTGTACTCAGGCAAAGAGCTGCTCTGTGCCCTACATGTAACTAGGGTTGAGTTGTAAGTGGGAAGAAAAGCATAGATTTACATATGATGTTTGGAATCTAGATCTGCAAATGGCTGTGCTCTCACTAAAAATATCTATTATAACACCAGCTGGGGGAAAATGAATTTATTATTTACATTCAGACACTATTTGCTACTCCTGTTGCAATAATATACCACAAGATGGAAATACAGCAATAATCAGATCTACTGCTAATACACAGGAGGTCGCACTGTGAAGAGTTACATTATTTACCAACAACGAAAGAACAATTACACACTATGTATAACTCAAGTTTTGTAAATATTTTCAGTCCCTTACATCAACCTAATTGTTTTAAATGCTTTGCTAGATGAATGCCTGATGGAATAAAATAGTTGAAGGGACCTACAGTGATCACCTAATCCAACTGCCTCACCACTTGAGATCAAAAGTTAAAGCACGTTGTTAAGGGCACTGTTCAAATGCCTCTTAAATGCTGACTGGTCTGCGGTGTCAACCACCTCTCTCTAGGAAGCCTGTTCCAGTGTTTGTCCACCCTCTTGGTAAAGAAATGCTTCCTCATGTCGTCTAAACCCCTTCTGGCACAGCTTTGAACCATCCCCACACATCCTGCCACTGGACACCAGGGAGAGGAGCTCAGCATCTCCCTTTCCACCTCCCCTCCTCAGGAAGCTGCAAGAGAGCAACGGAGTCACCCCTCAGCCTCCTTTTCTCCAAACTAGACGAGCCTGAAGTCCCCAGCTGCTGTCCATGGGAATACAGGTTTATACATAGGATTTCTTAAAAAAAACCAAACAAACAAAACTTGTTTCCCTAAATGACAATATGGTTCACTACGAAGACTGGAAACAGAATAGCACCACAGGAAAATAGAAGGCTGAAATAGATACTAACTCATTAATTAAAAGCAAGAGCTTTAGTTCACCAGACTGCTGTCACTATGTTTCATCCCTAAGGAAAAGTGCTTGTTCTGCAATTTTTCATTTACGCACACAGTTTCACTTCATGCAATACAGAGCTGCCTCTTCAAGAGATACCCTACATAGGGTGACTATGGAAACCAGTCACCAGTTACGTCCAGCTTGACACTGTTGATTCCAATAATAAAGTGCACACAGTGCCAATTTATGTCCCAGGACACATGTGCACATGGTACACAACTTGAGTCCCAGGACACATGTGCACATGGTACACAACTTGAGTCCCAGGACACATGTGCACATGGTACACAACTTAAGTACCACGACTTCACTCTTACAGATATATTCATGAATAAAGCACTTTCCCAATCTGATGTTCCCTCTCTGTTGCGGGCCACAAAGGAAATACATAAACTGTATCTATCCACACACGACAGCTCTGCAGGTTTCTGTACAGACCTGCAGTGAAAGGTAGTTTTAATTACATTCTGTCTGATGTGGGAAAAAATACTGCTTTCCAATCTCAGTTACTTCCAGTAATTCTCATTAGATTTCAAAACTTTGCTCACCTCAAATAATTCAAAAGCATAATTGGCCAAAAAGTATTCCTACATTCCTCATTCATCAGAACCATTAATGGTATTAAATACCCCCAAGAAAATACATTTAAATGATCCTCTTATTAGGTAATAGGATTACCAGCAGCTCCTAAACCAGCCTATTTTGCCAATGGCTCTATTTCAAAGTTATTCTGAGGTACGCTTCGGGTTTAACTTCCAAAAAAGTGGTATTTTAAACGTCCATTTGACATAAAACGAAAGACAGTCACGCAAGAGTTCATGCAGGTCCTCTCTACTGTGTCTTAGGTATGAGTTCAGCATGAGCTAAGTAATACCACTCCTTCCAGATAGCACACACCATCAGAGATAAATAATACTGTACCTTCCCTACCACCAGCTTCAGATTCCTACTTATCTGCTTCTGTTAGAGCCCAGTTACTGATTCAGAAGATGGTGAGATCTACTACAGAGAGATCTTGTTTTGTGACACTGACTCTTCTTTTTGCCATTCTCTGTGCATACCTCCCCAGGGCAAAGCCAAGACAGTCTGTAAGAGAACTCTGTCTTCAGAGAGCTGGATGATGAAAACTCTAAGAGAAAGGACAGCTCTTGCTCGATCACACTGTGCCATTAAAACAGTTACAGCATATATGACTAGCATACAGTCCTTTACTAGAGTCAAAATGGTTTTGGATTTGGATGAAGGACATAAGGCTGAAAAGGAACAGGCAAGTAAATATTCAAAAGGAAAGAGTACTGAAAGCTTATGGTTTTCCTTTTTCTATTCAATGGTCACAATCAGCAGCCTTGAGCCCGGTAGGTGGGTTCTCTAGGAGCCATCAAGCTACATAAGACATTAGTCTGCCTCTTTTTTGTCAAGACAGTTTTTGTATTTACCATTCTGGCCCAAATAGGAGGTTATGCTCAGATAAGAAAGCCCCCATCGTTCTTGAGCATATAGATCATGCCTCATCAGAAAACTCCTCTCTAAGAGTCAAGGGTGTTCTCTGGCAACTTGAGTCATACTTCAAAGTATGGTACTTTCAGCTCTTTCTCCAAGATACTGCTCCTGACCATTGCAAAGACAGAATATCTTATATGGGTATGTACAGTCACATATGTAAGAGAGGCCCCAATGCATGCAAGTCAAATTGTTTTTCCTCTGCCTTGCCTTGTTTTTCCAGGAGAAAAACACTCATCTACCATATTGCAGTAGTGCAGACAAAAGTGGGTGCATTCTTGAGACGGAGCTACATTTTCCCTGCCAGTGATCAGCAGCAGGTTTCCCTGGATAGCTCACCACAATTTCAAGAGACAAAAAGATCCATGAGAGGAAGATTTACTAGGTAATTAGACCAACAATTTCTAGAACACTGATGAGAGTTCTCATCTAGCTCCCTGAGGATACCACATCACTTGAAAAGGAATCACTTAAAATACCTAGTCTGCAGATTTGCGGGGAAGATCAGCAATGCAAAGCACAGAAATATTATTCTCTCCATTCTTAGGCAAGTATTGGATTTAATATATTAATATGTTCCCCATTTTTTTTAATGACTGTCTTTGCTTTTTCCATACCTCATTTTATCATCAAGCTCTTTTTCTTTTTAACCTATAAAAGGCAAAAACCAATTGCCTTTTATCTACTGGAAACTGCAAAAGTTGTTCACAAAAGAATTTTTGCTGTGACTGCTAAAAATTAAATAGAATCTGCACACCTTCCTCCAAATGAAAGGCTGTTTTTCTATGTCCTGTCAGAGAAAATAAATCCTCCACTTCCAGGGCAATAGACGACAAGGGACCAACCAGCAAAGCCACATGCGAAATAGTCTATCACTGCGAAAATAACATCTCTTCACTAAGGTCTGCTGTGCCCCATGTATTTAGAATGTGTAACAAGAACATAAAACTTCAGTTTCTGTACAACTGCTAAATGGACAGACAAGTTTCTGGACGGTTCTGCTAACTGGCAGCAGTCTCTCAGTACCAGATCACTTTTCAATTTCAGCACAGAATTGGCTTTAACAGGCGAGATTTACCCTGCAGGCAAAGGACAGCTGAAACTTTTAACTCCCTGCATTCATCCCTGCTATAGCTTGGCCACAGAAGGAAGCCTTTCCTGAAGAAGGTTAATTCAGACTGATCACACATTGAAGCGAGGCTGCTCTTGACTGGGCTGTGTAACAGTGGATGTAAATCAAGATGCAAATACAGCCTACACCCTGCCTCACTCTTGGGACAGACTAGTGGGAGCCACTTCATCACATGGCTTGGCTCAGTCAGACACAAGCATAGCAAGAGGTGATGATTTTGTGGAAGACTGCAGTCAGATGAAAATTGCTGGTAATGCTGCAACTCCACAAGTCTGCTGCTTGTGCAAGGATAGAGCTAATTCTGTGCCCAAGCTGAAAAAGCAAACTGAATTCTGAATCTATGCCATGTTCTTGCCATTACACAAAATAAAGTTCAAACAGACAAGAAGACTGTATTCTTTAAAGGCAATGAAAACCAAATTTGCAGAGCACAGGAGGTGGACCGTGACGCTTTATGGGCAATAAATAATCAAATGAAGTTACAAGCTGAAAATGCTACTGAAACAGCAGAAAATACAGGTTTCATTTCAGAACACAATGAATGCCCTCAGAAGAGTAAAGTGCTTGCTTTTTAGATGATCAAGAGAAAATACAGGACTATAGAACGGAAACATGGCATTCAAAAATCTGCACCCTACAGAACAGGCAACTCTTTCAAAATAGAGGCTTGAAAATGCTATAACGTCAACCCTCTTCTCCATGCAGCAGGCAGTGCTGTACTGGACCGCATATAGCTTCTATTCAGAGAAGAGATACCTGACAAAAAGAACAGTATCTCTGCATAACAGTCTCCTAGAGGTATCTTTCGTGCACTTTTTGTTTGGTTAGCAAATTATTTTAAATGGTTCTTATGTATCAAGACATTTCTATTACCAGTCGCCTTCCCTGCACACTCCAAAAAGCCTCAAATCATTGCTTGCACTCTGCAGAGTAAAATTCCATGCTTGTCTTCCCCCAGCACCTGAAAAATGATGCTGATCTTTCTGGAATATAGTATTTTGCTCTTCTGCCAAGAAGGAAGCCATCAACCACCAGTCAGTATTTCAGCTTCCCTTGGCTTATTCACCAACTCGAGGCTGGTACCTCACCATCTTAATTTCACTCTTGAAAGATGTTTCATCTGTGAAGTACTACAGACATTTCACTGCTGCAGACAACTAGCTACAATTTATGGATAGAAAAGACAAGCTACTTTGTGAAGAAATAATGTGGTTTTAATGTTCTACTCATTCTTGCCTTCAATACTAGGTGAAGATAAAACATCCTTCTCCACTTGGCAGCACTTGTTTTCTTCACAGCACCTTTGCTCAGTTTTTAACCAGGGTGGGAATATAGAACATGGAGACAAAAGAAAAATAACAGTATGTAGAAATGGGAAGTGCACAATATCACAAAAGGAAAACAGAGCCCTATCTGTGCAAGAACACTGGAGGAGCCAGCACATCATTTTTACCAAAGTACTGGTAAGAGATTGTGAGAAATTTACATCGCTAGTTCAGTGCCTCCTTTTAACAGGAGACAATTCAAGCAACTTCAGATCTGCATGCTTCAACACGTGGACTCAACATATGTACAGCGAGTACAGGTCAGAAACAATTCCAGGGAAAGATGACACACACAGTAAGCAACAGCATCAGAATGGGAAATCACTCCAAACAAATTTTTTTGATGCAATTACTGATGGTGAAAAGGAAGACACAGGATACTTCATCCATGCAGTGGAATTATTAGTTCAGATGGGGATTAGTACAGGTATTACAGGAATGCTAAAGAACCTGAAGGGAAGACAAACCAGGTTATCTTTGAAAGACAAACCACTGAGCTGATATTAGGGAGGCAGGGTACTCCGCTGTGACTTCAATTCAGGGGGAATACCTTAAATCCATGTAGCAAGTGGTCTGGCAGGGTACATCACTATGTTAGCCACAGCAAGGTTTCCATTAGACTGAATTACAACAGCATGGTGAGGAAGAAACAAAAAATGTCATTAACTCTGTGACCAACTAACTGTGTGACAACACAGGTTTTAGACTTGATCATAGAGGATGTTCTCTGGGGTTCAACCCCCTCCACTTCAATTGTGAAAATGTCTTCTGTTACCCTGGTTTTCATAGGTCTGATCCTTCAAATGTACAAAGACTCATTTACTCTGCTCTGTCAGTATAAAAGAATCCCGAAGGTCAGATTTGATTATCTTTTAAGCCACCAAAGGATAACAAGATGACTTCAAAGAAATTAATGAAAAATCAATTCACTCTGAATTTACTGACATCTTTTATCTTCATCTTTCGAGCTTAATTCAGCTCTTTTCGTTTTCATCTGAACTTTCCAAATTTTATATTTTCTCCACTGCTGAGAAACTGCGGATGACAAAATAACTATTCTGAGTCAAAAAAAACAGTATGGTTAGAACGCGCTAATGGATGCTTAACTTGAAGCATGCATGTGAGCAGTCCTACTGACCTTGATATTCTCGGGTCTAATGTGCTTTGTTGAACTGCAGCTACAAAGAAGGGCTATCGCATTTTCTTACTGCAAAAAAACCCAAACCCTACCTTGCTCTTTAGCTCAACCTGCATTGGAATGAATTCTGGCCTGCTGCCCTGCACTGCGCTGCCATGCTCCACTGCTAACACATACCTATTTCGATAAAACGTCAGATTATCATTGCTCTCAGGGAAGACAGTAATACCTGCCTATAGTATTTCTAGATCTCTTTTTACATTACTCTCACTTTTAGAATGTGGAACCAAGTTTGTGTACTACTTCATTAATCTGTTGTCCAGCTCATGCCATTTTGCCTTTTCAGCAAGGCTGATAGAGCAGCACAAGCCTCAAGAAAAAGACATGAAATCAATTGCTCTACCTGGTGCCGTTATCACAGCCAACCTTCCTTCCTAAAGTGGTTTACATGTGCATTGCATAATGGTGGGGCAGCATAATAATAGTAACAGTTGTTCTATCTAAAGCACTCAACATTCTATTGAAACAACAAGCATCTGTGAGTACTGAATGATGAAAATCTGGACTCTTCCTGCACTGCATAGAGAGCCAAATCTTATTGTAGTCAGACAAGCTAGGACAAGCTCCTCTTTCAACTTCCACATGATAAAGACTTGATTCTGTCAGGCAGTTTTCACTCCAAACCTCTCTAACCTCTCTCCTTGTTTGCCAAGCAGGGAGAGGTGTAATTCAACCCTCCAGAGACCACTGCAGGAGGAAAAGGAATAAAGATTTGTTTCAGATATAACACTCTCAAAGTACACAGAAATATAGTAAGAGGCCATTCTAGAGAGAAGTATGAGAGGCAGGGAAAAGAAACAAAATGGGACAGAGTCAGAGCTGGTCCAGGACAAGAGAAAGAAGGGTTACAGACACGTATTATTTTAATAACAAGAGAGACATTAGGAATCCTCCAGGTGAACTAAGGTGCACAGGTATTTCCTTGGTGTGCAGCAAACCTTGCTGAATGCCACCAGCATCTATACAAGCAAAATAAAATATTAAAAGCAATGACACCTGCAAAGACTGAAGGAATATGAGCAGTAACAACACTGCAACCTGCAGCAGACACCTGTGTTTATGCAAAAGACAAATGCCAGCAAATCAATTCATACTGACATCATTCCTCAATTTGTTAAAAAAGAAAAAACACTAAATTTTGATTGCTTCAACAGCACTAAAAATAGCATGGCAGGATCAAAAGAATTAGGGACAATAAATCAGTCATTAAAGAATGAAAAGGAATGCAATTGAAAAAAGCTATCCTTTAAGAAGAAAGTACCTTTGGCCACAAATATAAACACCTCTCCTTATTTCCGCCAAAGGCAGCGCCAATCCATACATCTAGTGTAAAAGTCCAGGTTAGCTCAATGACCTGGAAGAGTTTAACCAGAGGGCTGACTGTAAGGAAAGAGGCCGACAAAGGTGCCTCAGACTTCTGAACTCTGGTGTATTTACATAAGCACTTTCTTCTAGATCTGGAGAGGGCTTTCGAAGTGATCTATATCATCCTGCCTTACTGCAGTTTTGTGCATGCACTGCATCATTCCTGGACTGCAGCACATGCAAGTCTTTCAGAAAAATCCACAAAAGGATGCATTCCAGACCCTTACACTCTTACTTAATGTATGCCAACTGCTAGCAAGTGCTAAGTGCTCAAGACTGGACCAGAGTTACCCTGAACTAAAAAGCCCAAACAAACAAAACCAAAATAACTTAAAAATCCCCACCCTACTTAATTACTGTCCAGAGAGTCAGTAAGGCTTTGCACTTCCAAAGCAGGGTACTTAACCTGTTGATTAAACCTATTTGGCAACATGCAAATTCAGTATACTTAAAACCTAACTTGAAAAAAGAAGCCATAATAGAGGAAAAGGAAGGAAGATGAAGGGTGAAGGAACATGAATTAGGCAAAAAGGTAGAGAAAATAGATTCCAATCATGTAAATTTTGCCACCCCCACTTCCATAATGCGCTTCTCTAAGACTACGAATTTGGTTTATTTAGAACAAAGCTACAGGCTAACAGTGATTTTTTTAATCAGGAACTTTCTCACCAGCAGTTTACATGCGTTTCCCAGAGCAGAGGTATTAACAAGAAGCACCAATCTTGGATAAGCACTGCTAATGGCTGTAACTAAGCAAAACATCATTTGCAACATTTGGTTTTTGTCCTTGGCAGGTGAAGAAATTTTAATTTAAGAAATTTAATTGCCAAAGCACTTCACTAACAATTACTTAACTCTATACACCTTGTTTATACTGAATAACTGTACTTTGAATAGATCTTGAACAACGCACAGCCAAGCTGAAGCATTCCAGTATCATTTACTTTCAAAAGTTTGGTAAATATTATTCAGACTGAAATCTTGTTGGCGTGCACTTACACGGTCTCCTCAATCTTCCACTGTTTCCACACCTGGTGACGCATTCTGGTGCGTAACTGGTAGCTTATGGAAGTAAACTGGAACAAATACTTCCTGCTATGGCAATGAAGTATCCAACCTTCAGCTGTAACCTGGTAAGAAGTTCTTTGGAAGTTTTGCAAATGAAAGTTTCCAGAAACTTCGAGTTTACTTAAACTGAGGTGGACTTTCATAGAGACAGCCAAAGGCACAACTCTGAACCTGGCACAAACACCTGCCAAATAGCAAGTTCCTGCTCCAACTACGAATATACCGACACAATCCAACATAAGTACTTGGTTTCAGACACTGAGAAAACTTCTTGGTTCTTACTTTGTTGTCACTAAATCTTTTCTACCTCTGGAGCTTTTCAAAACCTGACTGGACATGCTCCGGGCAATCTGCTCCAGCTGACCTTGTTTTGAGCAGGATTGGACTAGATAGTCTCCAGAGATCCCTTTCAACGTGAGAGATTCTGCAATTCTGTGACACCAAACCAGTTTTTAGATCTCAGGTCTCCAAACTGTGAAGTACGAAAAAAACACAAATCCATTAGTTTTGATGGTAGCTTAAACAAAATGTTACTAAATCAATCTCAGACATTTCTGGTTCTCAGGCAGTTTAATTTCTCTGTTAAACCCAAAGGCAAGTGACAACTAAGGAAGAAATGAGATCAAGCAGTTGTTGGACTAAATCATTTCAGTGCTTCTACTTAAGCAAACTTATCTGAACAGACCCATAGCAAATTCTGATTTTAACAGCATGGCCTGATGACATTTCCTTCCTTCAGCTATCAACTAAGCAAACGAGGACAAGGGTCAAAAATCACAAAAACAGTAAGAACACCAGGGCAACAAGAGAGACAGGCTCCAACAGAGAAGATATTTTTCAGAAGTGTTTCAAAGAAGACATCTTTGTAGATCCCACATCATCCTGGCATGAATCCGATACAGCAGCCCCATGCCAAACAATGTCTTTTACATGCTCATGAGGTTCTCTTCCTTGCGCAAGAGTTAGATCACCTAGGTCAGATGAAAAATCTGACTACAACTGTCTTGTAGCAAGAATTCAAATTGACTGGTTTGTGCAGCAAGGCTAAAACATCTACAGCAAAGGGAGACAAAAAAACCTCCACCCTGTACAAATCTTCCCACACTTAACTCTTCTGAATACCTTTGAAGCAAGTTTTTCAGTAGCCTTGATGGTACCTGAGGTATCTCAGAGGACAAGTTGCTTCTCAGGTCAGGATGGTTTCCGACAACTGGTAACTATATATTAACCAGTTCCACCTCAAGTGCAAACACACTGGTCTCTGTCTCCCACAGTTGGGTTCTCTTCTTAGAATCATAGAATGGTTTGGGTTGGAAAGGACTTTAAGATCATCTAGTTCAAATCCCCCTGCCATAAGCAGGGACACCTCACTCTAGCCCATGTCACCCAAGGCTCTGTCCAACCCGGCCTTGAACACTGCCAGGGATGGAGCATTTACCACTTCTTTGGGTAACCTGTTCCAGTGGCTCACCATGCACATAGTAAAGAACTTCTCCCTTATATCCAACCTAAATTTCTCCTGTTTCAGTTTGAACCCATTACCCCTTGTCCTGTCACTACAAACCCTGATGAAGAGTCACTCTTCAGCATCCTTGTAGGCCCCTTGCAGATACTGGAAGGCTCTCCTCTTGCACCAGAAAAAGCCACAGGCGGTTCCCTCTGTTTCCTGCATCAGAGCATACACCCATTATGAAGGGCTCTATAGAGCCATTAGATCCCCCTCTTACTAACCCTAAAAAACAGAACGGACATGGAAAAGTCACAGTAACAGACAGGAAACTGTACTTCCTCGGGAGCTCCAACGGAGAAAGAGGGAGTAGAAGGGTATTTTAGAAGTGTACTTGTTAACTACTAAATTATTATTCTGGCTGTAATGCCAAAAATCTGAAGATTATTAGCTAAAGTACTAGTTCTGAAGCCTCTGGAAAATGTTAAACACTTACTAGGGCAGGAAGAATGCCAGGAAATAAAATTTCTGGTAAGTAGTTGCACAGCGTGACATTTTCCTTGCCCATTAAATGCAGTACTTAAAATCCTCAATTTTATTTATATTTGCTCTATACGGAGGAGTAGATGCTTTCCTTAAAGTAAAACATGTTATCTTAATTAGCATAAAAAATTGGTTTTAACATTATAGAGGTTTTTGTTTAGATAAGTGTTAACCACCTTCACTGCCGCAATGCTGAGGGAAAGCTAGGTATGTTTTTTAAATGCTTACCTAACTTGTAGCTGGCACTGTGAAGGAAAATGCAATAGAAATGACTAAAATTCACAGCAGTCAGCTATACCAAAAATTGATAGCTGTTCTTCACGCACACTAACAAGTTACTGTTACATTCTGCATTTATGTCATCTTTGAGGAGCTGAAAGATCATACCTTACATAATGGCATAGTCTTTGTCCTTCATTACAGCTAAAACTCCCTAGAAAAACGTTACAAACTACTGCAGAAGTGAGAGATTTTTAAGTTTTAAGAGTAGAATATGTTTCTTCCAAGGTCAGATATAGCTTGAGAAAACAGTAACACCACCCACATTCAGGAGTAATTTTTTGGAGGGCTCAAATCACAGATATTTCAATCATCTTTCATATATAACTTCTGCAGGGGAAAAATATTTTCCAGCACAGATAACAGTGTAAAACAGAAAATTCAATATCCCAGTTTTAAAAGTGTTTCCAAAATAACTACATGCAAAATGTAAAAAGTTACATGATTCTGAGCCAGAGGAGCACTCATTACTACACTGTCCCCAATTATGATAAGTTTTAATATGAAGATAGCCACTTGCATATTTAGGCTTTTATACATTGAGAATGAAGAGACGAAAAATTTTCTTCACTTCAGCATGAAAAAATAGAGATGACATACTGTATTCAAAATTACATGCTGGACAGAAGCAGAACGACTGACATTCACATTTTGGACCCAAGAGGCTTTCTGGTATGGCAAAGTTAAATAACTGAGGTTAAACTCCAGATGGCTGTATTTCAAATTTGCCTGTTGGCATTGTAGATATAAAACATGGTACACAGCAGATGCCAATCATTACTGCAGAGGCTCATTTTGTGAGCTGAAGTTCACACTGCTTTTAACAAAGTTGAGTCTCTATGTAGCTAAAAGGAGACTTCATTCATCTAGCTTTCAAGCTGTACTGGGTGCAGCAGTCAAGAAGGTGCTCCTGGGGTGGCCTCTTAGAGAAAGGAGCAGGGATCTACATATTTGCTTCTGTTCATTCCCAAAAAGACTCTTGGTTGACCATTTTGACAGCACAGAATATATTAATTCCTCTACTGGTTAATATCATTATTTAAGACAATACAGACTTCTTTGGATTGTCAAAAGACCACCAGCTTCCTATGCTCAACAGCTCCTTTCCAGGAGCATGGAGAAGTGTTTCTTTCTACTCGAAAGAGAGAATAAAGACAAAGCCAGTACCTGTCTAAAACAGTATTTTCCTGAAATTTCAAGATAACAGTACTGTCTAGTGATTCTAATTAAACCCTGCTACTTTGTTTTGATGAGCATATTATTTACAGCATGCACTTCATAAATCTTAGCAAGTCCTGTATTGTTTTCTTCTAGCTTGTCAGGTCTGCTTGCCTTTTCCATGTGCCAGCAAGTAAAATGGTTTCTGGAAGGCAAAAGACACACATAATTTTTAGAGGCATCTAGTCTGGAAACAAGATGTACCAAATAGAAATGTGAAAAGAAATACGGAGAAGGAATGCAGGGAATAGCCTCAGGGTCCTCCTGCCATTTCTAACAAAGCTAAATCTGTGAGAACAACAAAGGCACTGCAGGGAACCGAGGAAGGTGCAGGCAGAGAGACCTGGTGACATCAACTTTGCTGTTCGTTTGCCCCTTGCATGGAGCCATATCTTCCAAGGTATGGACTTTATTATCATGATCAAATGCATCCAAGTTTAATTACTGTGCATGTAACTTTTTGGTAACTACTGACTTCCAGAGAGCTTTTACAAACTGACTTTGGGGAGCTTTTAGAAACTTGCTGGAAATAACTGTTCAAATTATAATTGACCGGAGGTTTTAATAAGGGAAGTTTCAGTTGATTTGTGGAGGTGGATTATTACACACATGGGTTAATTAAATACCAACGCCATTTTATTTCTGCTTCTAAAGTCTTCATGCAGACGTCACTGCCCTATGTTCTGTAGAGCCTAGGGCATCCCTCCCACACACCCAAGCTGTACTAACTCTCTAAGCCACAGGTATAAAAATTACCATTTCCAAAGGAATAAGCTTGGGGTTATGAAAACAATTCCCAGTGAAACGCTAAAAGGACACTGTTAAAAAAACAGCGTGCTCACTAACACAGTCCTCTTCAACCAACAATACATCTATCTATACATGTATAGAAGGAAGGGAGATTGGAAATGGAAAGAGTTAACTCACAGGCTCTCTTTCACACCCTCAAGGTGTTTTGTATTCCTTTTATCTACTTGATAAAAACAAACCAACCTCCTCACAGTTATTTTATAAAGCAGTTCTTGTCCACTGAGATAGCTTCTGCTTCTTACTACTAATTTAGGCCCTAACTCCACCACCTGCTTCTTGCATCAGCCCTCCAAGATCAAACTTAGCTGACTTAATCACTGAATTTCTGCTGCCACAAGTCATCTTTCAAGTTGTTTAAGAGGACTAATACTTGCAACAATGAAGAATACATGAGTCATGTGTGACCTAATAAGTTCTTAAAATTATGGGAATACTTTTATCACCCAAAGCAGCAGGATCTGTGGAATCAAACAAAGCAGCAGAGAAATAAGCTTATTATCCACAAAGAGGGAAGCCTAATCTGAAAACATTTCAGACTAATAAGGTGTCAGAACACAGGCTGCTTTTGTTATTAAAAGGAAATTATTAGACTACAGAAATCACAACAGAGGATAAATCTTTTGTCCAAGTTTGGGGCCTTTAAGGAGAGGTAAAATGACACCGATGTCTATGTATCATAACATATCTATAATAAGCCTCAGCTACATGATCTAAACTACCACTGAAAACTATTATTCTACTCTGAACAAAAGATGTAGCTACCTTTGTGGGACAGGAATAGAAAAGCATAATGAGAAACAAAGGTTTCTGAGAGTTACTACTTATGAGAGATAACAGCACAGACCACATACATTCATACCATAGACCATTGGTTTTTATTTCTGGTTCTCCAAGTGTTATGACACAACTGAGTATGATTTACCCATGTATTTCCAAAGCACCAAAAGAGTTTTTTATTTTATAGCTTGCCAGAAGTATGAAAATTTTCCATTAGAATGTGGTATCAATTCAAAATTTCCTATGTTGGTACAAGACTGACAACAGATTAACTATTATGCTAAAATTAGACTCTGATCAATGCCACCAACCAAGTAAAGCACTTAATCATATAGTTTTTAAGCATAAGAACAGTCCCATTGCACTACAGGGGAAAGTTATAAAACATGATTAAATGGAACTAAATTAGGTCAAAATCACAAAGAAAAACGTAATTCGGAAAAATCTCTAAAACCTACTTGAAACAAAGTCTTGTGAGACATGGATGGCTGAATCTTTGCTGCCAGTTTCATTTAGGAAACAAGTAAACATAAAGAAAAACCACTGCTGATGAATTTTCAAAGGAATAGATGTCTTCTTACCTTCCCATGAGGTCATGCTTTTTACAACCACCTCCAAAATGATTACACAGAGGTTTAGCGTTAAGTCTTAATATAAAGTTCATTTTTGCTGTATTATAAACTTTAAAACTTCATGACAGTCTTACAGCCACACACAAATGTCAAATTTAGTCTACTTTCTGAGAAAACTTCGATAGCCCCCGAAAGAGTATCCAGACAGCACACCCACAAGAGGCTGACAACAGCCCAGATACATAGTAAAACGTTTTTCATCCCCTGAAAAGCAGTACTGCATGCATCTTCTGCATGCAGTAAAGATAATTCACTATAGGACAATGTTCAAGGCTTCTTGTGCATCCTTAAATTATCAGAGGCTCCTCCTGATGCTACTCTAAAGAAACACACCCCCAAAGTGGCACTGCAGTGATTGCAGGAGGCAGTGGGAGAAAGCTAAAGAGGAAAGAGACCCCATGTTAATTCCGAGACTAAAGGCATTTGAGCTGTGAGGCCCCACTTCAACAGCGAATGCAGAGACAGGCATCTTCAAGCCAGGAACTATGTTGGACAGACAGTCAGTCAGGAAAGGCTGACTCACACAGACACAGCAGGTTTGAAGGACAAGTCCTGCCTTTTCGTATCTGAACACCGCAGTTTCATAAATTGTCATCAGGAACAGAGCTTAAAGTCATAAAAGCTCAACCATCACATTTAAATATATGCGCTCAACAGCCCAGAAATGTTAACTTAAGTTTTTGAAGAGAACTCTCCCCATGTTCCTTTGTCTATGAAGACAACAAAAATAGAAAATGCACATTAATGGGGCTGCCTGCTAATTATTCTGATGGGAAATACTGTGTTGACCTGCATTGTTCATCTATACCCATGTATTATGCTTCTCTTAAAATAACAGCATGCAGATGAAAAAAAATAATTTAAATAAATACCTTACTTTACAGATTCTGGAACAGGGCTTTATTTATCTACTCACAAGATAGAAACTACAGCCACTGACCTCAAGTCACCCATAACCAGGAGCAGAACAGCATCCAGCAAGACCTCCATTGGAATGGTCTCCATCTTCACTCCAGAGATAGTGAACATTGTGGCCTTACTTCAGCAAGCAACATTTAAATGTCTGCATAAACCCCAACTTAACCTCAGGTCTTTCCTGTATCACAGCTAGAGCGGCTCAGCATCTGTCAGGCTCAAACCCTAAGGACATATGCAAGAGGAAATTAGCAATTTCCATTTAAATGCTAATACTTACTCTTCCCAGCGAAAACTGAAGTATAACAAGCACTCTCTTGTCACACAGAAACAGGCATGATTGTTATTTAATGCTCACAACAAATAGTTAGAAAGCATGAAATGAAGCTAATAAATCTTCTGCTGAGCCTGACATTTCCAACAAACAAAAGTTCTCAAAGTTCTCAAAAACAGCTCAGTCTGATTTTCTTCATCTTCAACTAAACTTCCTATGTTCTTCAGTCACAGATCCATCTACTGGCACCACACACTTTAACTCAAAACTGAAACACCCAGCTGCTTCAACAAATTTAAGATTTTTTTTAGCTCTACCCAAGCAATCTAACATACACCCGGGCCCTCAGCATAAAACAAACTTTCTCAAACTTTAGTTTCACAGAATTAAGAAGCCTGTGTAAAATACAACTGAGCAATACAGTTCTATTTCAATCTTTATTTAAGTAGAGCTATATGCACCAAGCCTCCATGTTCAGACTCCAAATAGTGCTATAGCCAACTGCAGAGGGACATCTAGAATATTTCTAGAAAGAAAACAGTCTCTTATAAGCTCAAACTCTTCTTTGCAACGTATCCAATAAAGACGAGATCACAGATATTTGCTTTAGGTTACCTTCCTCCCCTGCCCTTCTGTCTTCAGTTTACCATCCCTTTAACAGAACAAGTCAGGTGCATGGCCTCAGTGTCTGGACACCACACTGTTGCTAAGGCATCACAGGCAGTGTAACATCAGACATGTGGCACTTGGCCTGTCAATACGGGGCAGTTGAAGTGATGGTGTAAATTACATGATACTAAGTACAAGCTTCTTAAATCTCCTCATTCATCTCTGGACAGTTTCGTACAGTACTACAAGAAACTAACCTGTGGCCACATGAAAAGTTAACTTCATTTTAGCTTGCTGAATCAGATCACCTCATCAAATAAGTCAGGTCAATTTCATTTCCATTACACTTTTCTACAATTATAAAAGTCCCCTGTGCCCTGAAATTAATATTGAAAGGCTTCAAGGTAGGCAGTTTAAGCTTAGAAGCACATGAAAGGAAAACAAGTTGCATCCAAGAAATTCAACTCTTTTCAATACACTTACTGCAAATAGAGCTCATAGCAATTCTGATAGCTGCTGGGAAACTAAGTTACTTAACAGCTATGATTTAAAGACTAGTTTCCATTGTAATTCTGCCAAATGTGAATCCTGCGGGCTGTAATTCTTCTTGCTTAGCTCAATGTAATTTTTAAAATTATACCAGAAGAATTGCACCACATCTACAAGACAAAGAGTTTGTCCACAAAACTCGCATGTGATTTTGAACTAAATACAGAACCTCTTCTAACCCCTTTGGGAAGAAACTCTTATGCCCAGTTATTTCAGAGTAGAGACTTGAAATGTGACAGAACACTTAGGTCATCTAAAAGAAGAAGAAATGCCTAGTATGGCCAATCTGTCTGAACTGTAGGCTGCTGAAGACTGCAGCTTGGTTTAGACAGGTCAGGGGTAAAGCAAGAATATACATAGGCTAATGGAGGACAGGAACAAAGGAGAAGGCTGGGCAAAGTCTGAAAAAGGTGATACTACAGGGGTCTATTTATGTTAAAAGACATTCACCTCCAATATTTGGTTGACTTCCTGTGCACACTAAACTCACCTTGTATTTATGTGCATTCTGTTATGATTGTATCTCACTTTGCCTCTCACAAGATCCCTGACTCGCTCTCTGAATTCAGTATATGAATAAGGACAGTACAACAATCAATCTTATCTGCAGGATAACTGTTTTATTTACTGCATAAATGGGAAAGCACATATTACTGTTAGAAGCAGCAAAGGCAGCAGCAGAGTCCAATCAGCATCTCCATTCAGTATCCTAAGATGAAATGGGATACCAAACACACATGCTGTGCTTCAAACTTTGCTATGAGAACGGCAGCACCAGCAAGAGTCTAAGACAGAACCTGGGGCATGGAGATTTCAAGGAGCTGCAAATAAGCCCACAGAGGACTGTCACAATCTTAAGTATAAATTGTCTCATCTAAGAAAGAATTTTCAAACATATTTTTAAAAATGGATTTCCTCCTACATGAGAGAAATCACAATGTTCAGTTCTAGGTTAATGAAGCCACAGGGACTTGAGAACTATCACAACAGTTTTCAAAGAAATAAAAGTTACACAAGCAATAAGTGAAGAGATTTTAAAATGCAATTTGTACAAAATTTTTTTTAGACATTTAATGCCTCATAAGGAAACAATGGAAGCAAAATGGAATTTTATTTCTCTTTTCTAAACATTGCCCAAAAAACACTTGATCATTTACATTAGCAAAATGTAACTCAGGAACCCAAGTCCCTTTAAATTTCAGGAATACTAAGTACTTTGTAAAGTTCAATCCTTGAACTTAAATCACATTTTTCACACGTGTAGTAAAAGTAAAGAGGGAAAACAAGCTTCTGACCCAGCCAGGTGCTCTGCACTGTAGAGAACTGAGGATGCACCCTGAGCCCCCTACTCATCAAGTCAGGAGCATTTCTCAGCAGGCCAGAATAAGCCCACTCTCACCAGAGCAAAACTGGTGCAGAAGCTGTACAGACAAAGCTCTCAACACAACCACGCGCTCGGAGCTTTCCTCAGAGCAAAACCAGGAGCTTTTGCATGTACTTACACTTTCAACATTCCTTCACTTTGAAAGAACTGGAAAAAACCTTTCCATAGGCTAACATATCCCCTCCCAGTTAGGACAATTTATGGATTTACTTTAAGCAGTATTATTAAATTCAGTATACATGTATAGCATATCTTCCTTAAATGAGTACATTCAAGTATGACAAAGCTTCTTACTAGAAGACCTCTGTTGAGTAAGTGTTTGCAAGTAGGGCATGAGAACCATACTTCTTACTGAGATTACACCAGTACGACCTTTGAAGCCACATGCATCTGGCTAGGCTAGTTATTTCTAAAGAATCCAATTCTTTAAAGCACAGTAATGCCACAGTTTGCACTCTCCTTCAAACTCAAAAAGAGCTCCTGTGGAAATGAAGGATGGAAAAATAAAAAATGGGCTGCATAAAAGAGGGTGATTGAAAAGCTGCAACAATTAACAATATGAAACATAATACCTACATGCTATTCAAATTATTTTGGAATCTGGGCATTTACTTAACGCTCAGTTGTTTTATTTTTAGTTGTTCATCATTTTTATTTATTTAACACAGTTACTTTGCTAGCTCAAGAAAAGAAGAACAAAAGTCATACCAGAAACTGTGGGACACATAGGTGAGGGGAGGAAGAGGAGAATGGGATGTAGACTCAGGAAGCTAGACAGAGAAGCTGGAGCAATCATGGATTCTGGATGAAGAATTTAGAAGACAGCCATGATTAGGAGCTGGGACACACACACCCCCCCAAAAAATAGAAACAAGAACCACCTAAAAAAAACCAAAACCAACTCAACAAAACACTTCCCTAAAACCCCCCAAAATATAACAGAGAAAAAAACCCACCCCCATAAAAATCCCCTCACAAACCTACAGGCCTAGTAAGAGGCAGAGTAAGGGATGGAGATCTCAAGTAAGGGGTGCACATATGCACACATGTGAACTTGTTAGCAGGAAGAGGGACCAAGATAAGAAGCTTAAGAAGGACAAGACTGGGTTCTGAAACTGGGACCAAATGTTAGACAGCACTGGGCATGAGCTGGTGTTACCAGGTTTAGAAAAAAAATGGGTAAACCAGCCTATTTCTCCTACCAGACACTACCTTTTCTACAGTGCCTCCTTTAGGGAGGCAAAGAAGTAAACACGGCTGACTTCAAACCTACGTGCTTCATAGCAGAATGCAATGAATCTCAGTTGCTAGCAGAGATGAAACAGAAGAGCAAAATGTCCACTGTTCTTCAGCATGCCAGAATGACACTAAAGACAATGCAGAAGTGTTGGTCAGAATCAAGAAGATCCTGTTTCCAAAGGAAATATTTAGCTACCTTAACCATATATGCAACGTTTTTCTTCCCTGTCTTGCAACATTCACTCTTGCTTTCAACTTCTGCAGCAAATGAAGCAGCAGCCATACAGATAATACTGTACTTCACTCAGCAGTCTTGATTCCTCCCCAGTGCACAGCCATCAGTCCTGATGAATGAGGCAGTGGGGAACAGTAAGCAACCTCATAAGCAGAGTCTGTGTTCTAATAATGTGCATAAAAAGGTAAAATTAAGATGATCTGCCTCTCCCACTTCCTACTCAGTATATTTTCCTTACACAACACCAACATTCATTCAGATTCATCTGTTCAGCCTGGAAAACATAGTCTTAAATGTTTTGTCTACACATTCAGAGACCCCACAGATTTCACAGTTGTGAGTGCCTTTAAAAATTTAAACATGGCTTTGCTTTCAGAAGAAAACAGTCCAAATATGAAAGACTGCTCTTGAAGTTATAGTACAAGAGATAAAAGCAATGGGAGCTTTTGCTTGCTGGAATAATACAGCAAGCCAAAAATTTTTGTCTTGCTTACAGACTAGATTACACATTAAAATCAAAGAGAATAGAGAAAAGCTCCATTAAAATAGTTACAACAGCCACATAGCTGTCCTACTTATAAAAAGAACTAACAAATGAGAAGTTACATCATCTAACATTCTCCATCCACTCATTCCTCGCCACTCAAAACCCTACCTTACTACTGCATGTACAGTGTAAAAAGGCCAGTTTGATACAATAATCCAGAAAAATTATCCACAGACAATGGGAAAACGTAATAGAGATCAAATATCTGGTCTCAAGACTGGCAGAAATTGCTGTTAATAATCAGAAATGCACAGAATTTACTTAAATAAACCAACAAGCCACCAAACCATCAAAGCCAACCAATCAAAACAAACCCCAACAACATCCCAAAAAACAAATCTTAAACTTAACAACAAACAAAAGTATCTAATCAACATTTAGAGAAGAAAAAATTTCAGTAAAGACTGGTCAGTGCTCAAGGCAAACAAACAAAAAGATGATGTGTGCTCTGAAGCGCTACAGAAATAGAAATGCTTCTTACACATTTCTGCAATTATTTTTCCTAAGGCAGCATGGTAAATACATTTCGGGCTCTTCACTTACAAGGTTTAGAGATCTTATTTGTTATTCTGTCCATTTGAATAACAACAAATCTCAGGAAGAAAAGCTTCTTTTGAGTTTGATATTGTTAAATTGCAGTGTGTAGCATAGGCCAAGTAAATTTGTGTACATCAGGTTTCAGAAAGCTTTCAAAACATCCAAAACTCTATACAATACCAGAGCTGAGAATCAGAGTACTGAAAGACTGCATTTCGGTGCTTCGTGAAAGCTTTGAAAGGATAATTTTTTCCTTTGACAAGTTCAGAGTTTGATTCCGTTCAAAGAGCTCTTATTAAATATTCCTAAATGGATACCATGGTAAAAACGAAAGGTGAAAGAGTGAAAAACCTGGCAAAGTGGACGTGTTAATCAAACCCATGCTTTTCATAAAAGCGCTAATCCCAAATGCCACAGTGCCAAAGAAAAGTCATCTGATCTAGAAGCAGCCATATTCCAAACAAACCAATTCAAGTCAACACAACTAAGAGGATGACAGCACTCATCTCTAAAACAGAGAGCAGGGTGAAAGAGAGAAGCTCTTGTTATCCTAAAACTAAGCCCTGTGAAACAAGAGCATCCAGAGCTCAATTCACGCTAGAAAGAAACCCAAGCACATTAAGTCCAGTCTTACTTCAGTCCCTTGTAAAGTCATGAAACAAATCCTCCTGGGGGGCACCACAACTCAAATGAAGCACACAACTGAGAAAAGCCAGCACAGATTCACCAAGGCCAAAATGTGCTTGACAGATCAAAACTGATCAATCTGATCATCTCCTACAACCAAGTAACCTGCTCGGTAGAAGTGTGGTCAGCAGTGGGCATTGTCTACCTGGATTTCTCTAAGGCTTTTGATGTGGTTTCTCACAGCCTTCTCCAGACTAACCAGGAGTTTAAAAAAGCTACAGTCAGAATCAGAACCAAAGTACTTCCAAGGATCAGACTCTTAAAACCACGTGTAACTTGTTTCCTTTATGATAAAACACATTAGAACATGTTAAATAATCTATTATATTGAAGGAAACATTTAAATTATTCAATTACCAGCGAAAACTGAAGAAATTAGTTAGATCTTAGAAAAAACTGAGAGAATGGGCAATAAAATGGGTAGACCAAAGGAGTACTGACAAATTAAACCAATAAACATTGCATGCATAATATAAATCATCTGGAATTATACTGGAATCTGAGCCACAAACTTAAGAATTCAGAATTCCTTTAGAGGCTCCCATAAAGCATTTAGCTCTTCTGCAATCACAGAGGTAATAAAAAGCAAACTCTGAATAAAACTTGGAATTAAAAAATGCCATGAAGGCTATTAAATCATCACTACAGAAGTCAACTGGATGTTATACCAAAGCAAAGTGGTCACATCAAGATATGCTATATTGAAATAACAATGCAGTGCTGGACAGTGAAAAGAGTATCAGTCACACTGGCCACCAACGTGCAACATTGAATGCGCAGACACTCAATGCACAAACAGGTGCTGGAAAAGGACATCCATGGCCCAAACCATTCTAGTGGCACCCGTCCTCCTCACCACTAAAATGCTCCCCCTTTTGCACTGGTATTTACTATACTGCTTCTTAAAGACAGAAGCTACGCTTTGCCCAAATGACGTACTGATGAGTACACTATATCAGAAATAGATCAATAAAAGGAAAGGGAAAGGAGGCTGGCACCTTCCAAAGTGAAGCGCTAGTGTCTATACCTTTAAAATCTTGAGAGTATCTGAAAGAAAATAGCACCAACCCAGAAGCAAAGAGCTTGGGATTTCAGACTGTCAAGCTATAAAGGTACCACAGCAAAAATAAAATCAATACAAACTAAAATAGCTTCTTATCTTCCTTCTAATTTTAAAATGGATGAGTTGTATCTACGATCCATTTTCTCTAATGTTCAGTACACTTCCTGGAGTGAAATACCAGATTTTTCCCCTCCCTGCAGGCAAGATCTGCCTAGATGGCAGTTCACTTTAAAAAATTTGTACAAATATATTGTTTTTTGTATTATTTTTATATACATAATTTATATTTATATGTGTAAATGTTTATATATTATTTTATATATTTAAACATTATATATATTTATACATGTGCAAACATATATTATAAATAAATGCAATAAACAGACTCCCTACAATTATTAATGTTCCCCACAAATTAAAAAGTTGACATGACAAATAGATGAAAACATGAATCGTCATTAACACCTCTAGTAACCTGAACCCAGCTGTACTCTCACTCTTGTGAAGCTGTCCTCCACATCCAAAAAACAGAAGTGAGAAATGCGTAGTAGACCTAAGCACTTTCTAAAGGACATAATTTCCACAGTAAGCAGGCAGATCACAGTCTTGTTTAATTTTGAAAATGCATTCTATTAACAAACAAGACATTATTTCATTCCCAAGAAATCATTTTCAATCTGGAGATGCAACAGTCTCAAAACTTTTTTGTAATTGTTGAAACCAACCTTGCAAAACAGTGGCATGGCAGAGTCAAGAACATATTATCCAAAGTGCCTGCAGCTCCTGCTAACAGCTTTGAAAACCTCTCAAGTACAAAGAACACCATTCATGTAGAGAAAGCATTTTGAAACAGCAGATAATATGGGGAAGTGGCAAAAAAGCACCACTGTGTGAAAAATCAAATAAATCATTCACATAAATCATTAACAATATTGTTGGCTCTCTACATACTGTACAGGAAAGATATAAAAGGATATTAATGTTTAAAGAGGCAATAAGCAGGGTAAGAGAATAATGAAGACTGACATGACTTGTAGCGCAAAAGCTCCCAAAAGGCCTTGCTCTGGATGGGAGTCCCACAGTGCTATGTATGGCAACAAAGATGAGTCCAGATCTCAGAAACCACACACCCAGAGGCAATTAAGCTAAAATAAAATCTGATGTAACAGGTTTGGTTTTTAGTTGTGGTATGTTTTTGGAGTCCATACTACCACTTCAGCCTAGGGAAGGAAGGGATTACAACTGTCTTCTGATAACCTGATTCCGAAACAGCAAGGGATGCTAAGGCAGAAGAAACAAAATATTCAGCCCTTCCATCATGAAGGGCTCAGCTTACACAAATGCTACTGATCCTGCAGAAGGTGGAGAAAAAAAAGCCCCAAAAGCCTGCTTTCCTGTTTAAGCAGGAAAAAGCAGATTCCCCCAATTATATAACTTTTATTTTTTTTTAAGAATCTGGAACTGGGTACTTAATTTCTATAAAATTCACTATAATCTACAAAGAAATTTTCAAAGTCTGTTTCCATCAAAATATTAGCCTTTGAT
Source organism: Psilopsiagon aymara (assembly GCA_024733675.1). NCBI lineage: Eukaryota > Metazoa > Chordata > Aves > Psittaciformes > Psittacidae > Psilopsiagon > Psilopsiagon aymara. The sequence continues at coordinate 34,870 of JANRGW010039271.1, forward strand.
TTGCATTAGGTATCCTTTATAAAATGCACATTTTAAGAGAACATTGTAGGGAAATGGCTGGAAGTCATCCCAGAAACTACTGCATTATATATACCCTCTGTAATTCAGGTGAAAAAGATACTATATATTATTCTGGATTGGGAGACAGAAAAGAACAAATCATTGTTGATTCAGCATCCAGAAATGCCTTTTATGCAGCAGGAATGTCCTTTTTAAAACACATACCAAATTCTTCATCAAACTGAAAAGGTTTAATCAATTACCAATAAGTCTTCTGTTCACTTTTGCTAAGCTGGAGGTCAAAGAGAGACTATAATCACAGTTCATTTTCAAAGTGATTAACATCAACGCATGAACTTATGCAAATAATTGGTAAAAAAAGTAGTAAGAGGAACCTTGTTCTCCAACAATCAATACAGTGGCAATATGGAAAAGTCTATTTTGGTCATAGACACTGATAGAAAAAGGAAGCCAAAATAACATCATGAGAACAGCCTTGATACGTATGCCATTTAATGATGCAAATACAGTAACAATTGCAGATTGTGCTTTCAGGATCACTCCACTTTAAAAAGTTCTCAATATCAGCATTTCTAAAATACCACCATTCAACACTAAATACTGAAAACTAAGTTAATACATATCCCACTCATCCTTAATCCAGTAATACCTTTAAGTTTTGATGCACCTAATTGCAAAGCATTGCTGTAGCTAAAGATTATTCCAAGCCAGACAGATCCTAAGAAATCCCTTAAGCCCCCTTCTTCCAAAGGAATGAAGCAAGACCTGAAGGTAACAACGTAAGGAAAATTAATGAGAAAGTGGCAGCCTAACATAGATACTAGAAAGCAGGGTAGCATCCAGAAAAATTAAGCTCTTAATAGAAAGCTTCAACTTAAATGGCACCAGGGTCAGCTTTTTTAGTTATTGTGCATTATATGGCAGCTACAGCCTGATTCAAATCCTGTTTACACAGCTTGGAGCCCAGGTGCACAGCACAGAGAAAGCTCAGTGTAGCCAAGAGCCACCTTGAGGACGAAGCTGATAAAACCAAAGCTGATTTTCTTGCTAGGAAGAATGAAACCATACAAAAATTATGTCATCTTATGAACAATAAAAGACCTAAATAGCAGTAAAAGTGGCTCTGTGCTTGTGTTTTTGTATGTACAACCTGGTAACATCCATTGGTTGCAGAAACTTGCAGTCACTGAATGCTCAGGTGAGGCATGAGGGGTGAGGTCAAAGACATGGGCTTGCTGCACTTGACAGGACATTCTCAGAGGGCTGCCTCTAACCCATCTCCATTTGCTGGCTGTGACACATTGCCCTCCCTATTGTCTGAAGCACAAGGTGGGGATCTAGTACCCAGAGAACTCAGTGGAGCCACAGTGAAATCACTATCACAGAGCTAAAGTCTTCTACTGTCCTCTGTATTTGACCTTTGAGCATAGCCTGAAGAGCAACTCAAAGCACAGAACCCCTAAATGTATGCCAAGTTCCCCACAACTAAATGCTATATATTTATTAACACCTTTGAGGTACCTTACTCCCTGGTGCTCTTTCCATCCTCAGCACCTGTACAATTGTACCCATTAGCAGCCAAAAGTCAGATTAAACTGCTTAGCACAGCTAACATTAGTGTTAACACTGTAGGAACGTATTTAAATTTGACACTGAGTAATTAAACTAAATCATATGTATTTAAGTGCTCTGTTCCAAAGGCACTCTCAGATCACCGCAGAGCTGTGGAAAATTATGTATAACAGTCAGTGCACTGAAGAGAAGATAAGGAAATTTTCCTGACAAAGTCAAGGGAGCTGGCGTACTCTGAACATTGTCTGAAGAAAGAATATGGGTGTTGCATAGCACATAACCTATAAATTAAGCCATCAATAAAAAGAGAGGGAGAATGGGGGAAATAAAGGCAAAAAGAAAAATAGCTATTTCTTCAAATGAAACTCAGCTGCTGAACCCTTTCTATAAATCTAATTGTATGCATTTTAAAATCAAAGAATACTTTGTTCTAAACATTTTTTCCTAGATGTCAAAATCAGCACAGAGGACTATGTATTACTTGATACAGATTTGACAGGCTACTTTATTACGCTTTTAATGCTTCCTGGTATGCTACAACAGTTAATTTATTAAAAAAACAAAGCTGTGTAAAAACAAAGTTGTATCTGTAGAATATTTCCATTAAACGTTCTTTGGCAGCTAATAACCCCTAAAAATGAAAAAATTGGTGGGTGAGAGAGTTCTACCTAAAATAACTAATTAGGAAGAGGAAGGAACGGGTAGCATGTGAATATGCAGCAAAATATTGATCTCTGTAACCGGTAGCAGGTTGTCTTTCAGATCACAGGTACTTTTATAGTTACACAAACGTCCTTGCTTGCTTAACAGTGAAGGTCTTGAAACAACTGACCTGAATTTTATCCCCTTTTTTTTGCAGGGGTTGGGGGCTCCTATTCAATATGTCTGTTGGGCAAAACTAAGAAAGCACCCCACAGAAACAAAGTGAATACTGAATGATGTTATGACAGAAAAATACACTATTAGCATAAGTAGAATAAGCAAACCTACAGCAGCACAGCACATTAACGACAGTTACATCAATGTGAAATCTGCTAAAAGACAGTTTTAAAATGCTCTTACACCACAGAAAATCCAGAAGGCTTTTACGATGCTGAACTTGTACAAACACAAAACGAACTACAGGTAACATTGCTGAGAGATGTATGCATCTTACCCGTGAGTACAGCTTTTGCTGAAGGGTCTGCCAGATCCAGCGCAGATTTCCCATCGGTGTTCCGAATGTTTGGATCAGCTCCGTGCTGCAGCAGCACTGTGCAGGGAAAGCAGAAACAGTATCTTACCTCAGGTATGCACAGATTATTCACTGTTAAGTGTCTCCTCGGCATGATGTAGGCATGAACACACATTGCACAATTTTCTTTATGTTTTCCTTCCCTTTTTTTTCCCCCTCTCTTTTTTTTCCTTTCCCCTTTTCGTTAAGCACTGCAGCAAAGGATCTTAGAAAAGGCTAAGTTGGCAAGTTAAGGTATAGTAAGATCACATGACTTTGCATGATAAACATGAACCCTCAATCTCTTGCAGTACTCAGTTTTGGGTTCCTCCTGACAGCTTGCTGGGAAGCTGTGCATTCACTGACTCCCACCGGGAAGTCTGCTGTGTAACCTGCTCCTGCCTTTACTACCACTACTGCTGCTTGTTATCACTCCTGCTCCTTTTCCTGCCGAATATCCCAAGTCACCCCGCCTCTGTAAATCAGTAATACTCCAGCCTTTCAGCGGCTCATCACTCACACACAAAAGCTTAACCACAGCATTCCAGCTTGCTTTCAAGAAGTGTAACAAATAGGGTAAGATGTGTAGCCTAGTACCACCCTGCAGTCTGGATATTCAGAGGCTCTTATTCTGACTGGTATTTCTTTCCCTTGCTAAGCTTATTAACACATAAAAACTCAAGTATATAAAAATACTTAGCATGCAATATGCAACCATATGGCTAGGGAGGCTTTGATACAGTAAATTACCATCTAGAAAAGCTCATTGAAAAAGGAAAACGCTATTTCACCTGTAAATACTTTTGACAAGAAACAACCTAGCAGCAACGCAAACCAGACAAACCCACCATGATCAGGACATTTTCTAGAGAAATGGAAAACAAAGCGCACAGCAATATCAGAGGTCTGACAAAAAGACTTCCATTTCCCCACTGTTGTGCAAAATAAGCACAGTGTATTATGAATTCAGAGCAATAACATAATTTGCACGAGTAGCAGGACAGCATACAGAGGAGCAGAGACTCAATGTCAAGGAGACAAAAACCAGCAGATGTTTATGCTCATATGACCATGTCTGTTGAAATACAGCTGGATTGAAGGAATCAAGACAAATACATTTGCCAACACTTTTTGTAACTAAGGATGCAAAACCACTTGAAAGACAGCAGTCTCCAGGGAGCAAGAACATTATCCAATCCAAAACAAAAGTAATTACCAATATTACATTACATATATCACTTTAACCAGCAAAAGGCTTTCCAAAACCAGTATTTTTTTCTAAATTAAAATTTTAACTGGTAATTTACTCGAGCCTCTTTTCTTTTATAATTCTGACTTTCAATGCTTTTAATACTGCCAAATTTCATACATTTTAACTTGCAGGGCACTATGTTACATGCTTGCCCTAAGCTGTATTTTTGCAGAAGTCTGGTGCTTTAATGAAGGAAATTCACTTAGTTTGTGCTTTGCCAAGAAGGTGCAATCTTCCCCTGTTTTTGAAAGAAGATTCAAGTAGGCAGATCGGGCTTCTCCTATGAGGTTTCTTCTCTGGGAGTGTTCCCCCCATGTCAGAATCAAGAGAACAAGACGGAAAAATTAAGAGAACAAAATGGAAAAATAAAACAGAATATAACCAGCTAGCACGTGCTCACAGAAACTTGTTAAGACCTGGCACCCATGCTTCTGAAGATGCCATCTGCGCCATACATGCTACCACCCCCTTAGAGATCTTACTCAGGGACGGGTTTGACTCTGAGCCAGCCTCACAAGCCAGACAGGCGCCCTTCAGTAGGAAGAGAACAGGACTTTTTGCAGACTATTTTTTAAACACAGTAGGTAGTACAGAAAGTAAGCCTTGAGACACACTCGCTATGCCCTCTTTTTATTCTCTTGGACCCTGACAGTAAGTTTACACTCCAGAGGAGTGGGAAGGCTTCTGTCCCAAAGGCATCAGAGTAAGAGTAAGACATTAAGCAAGGGAACCAGCAAGTAAGTGTCTATCAAGAGAAATCAGGCAGTAGGAAGTGGTGAGACAGTACGCATTGGATAAGAAGACAATGAAGGATTCAAATGGCAAAAAAAAAAAAAAAGGAAAAAAAGAAAATGAGCTAGAGGAGAAAACTGAACAAGATGCAGCAGGGAAAACATAATAGCTCAGATAAGAAGTCCAAGAAAAAAGACCAGGAGAGAGGAATGACTGGGATTTGACTAGAGTTTGGAGGCTTGGACCAGCACATGAAGCCAAGCTGAGGCAGGTTACGTTACAAGAAAAGCTTTGAAAAAAGAGAAGTAACAGGCATAGGGATGTCCAAGGGATCTGCACCTACTCGAGCCCAATGCTGAAACAAAAGCACAGATTTTCAAATCTCTTAATACTGCAGCCCTGTACAAACCCAAGCAAGAGTGTTTCCTTGCTACAACTGCTGGCACACAGAGATGACACCATAGTACTGCTTTCAGCTCCTCTCCTAAGGATGAACTGGGCTCGTATGGCTAATGTGATTATGCAGTGTATATGACCTATTTAATCATGTTAATGAACCAAGAAGGGTTTTGGTATGACTTGCAACATACAATTTCTGTGCCAGGTTTTTTAGTGTATTTTAAAGACTTAGAGAAATGCTCTAGAAATTTACTATCAGCGTTTTAGCTGGGTGCCTGCAAAACCCCTGAATTTGTGATTGCCTGTGGAACATGCAATGAAGCGGACAAACCAGGTTCAGAAGAAGAACTGGTCACAATTCAATTGCTGTAACCATGAGACTAATCCTCCTTGCGTCTGCAATCACACATCCCACTCATCATAACCTTTCCAGACTCTCCAACAGCCAAGGGTATGGTCCTGCAGCTAGCTCCCTTGTTCAGTCCTAGAGACAGATCTATCCTGTGAATTGAACACAGTAGCATCTCGGGAGAAAAGCCTAAAACCTAATCATATAAATAAAGACTGTATTAGGATGCAGATAAATAAAGGAAACAAATTCAGGTCACAACAGAAATCTTATTCTTTCATCTTCTCTACTGACTATTTCATTCTATCCTCTCCACACTTTTTTAGTACATAATCTCACAAAAAGCTCTCCATGTGAGCAATGTTGCCATCAACATGAATTAACAGAAGATACCCAGCATTTGATGTTTAGCCTAGCCGCGTAACGCAGCTGTACTTTTATGCCCCGCAAACCACAGGTAGCTTATAATTGAATGTTCTCTTGCATGTTCAAAACCTTGAACACTTTAGCCTAACACAAAGTCTCTTCTAACCACAGGGTATTTGAGATTTAGATATAACGCATGTGTCTTAATTTCCTTTTCAATGCACCAGGGATGTGTAAAAATGTCAAGACAGACCTCCTGTTTGAGAAAACATTCTCTTTATAATGAAACACAACAGAACAAGCCATTGTAGCTAACTGTAGCTTCTCTGGATTTCAAACGCTGCACGCTGCTTTTAGAGAATGGTTTCTGAGTAGCCTGAACAGGAAATGTGGCGATAGTTTCTGTCAAGAGACTGCCGTTAACCAGCAAGCGTAAGGATGGTGCATGCATACAAACTCACTCCTGGAACAAAGTTAATTAGCATATTTTGATACGCTGGTTTATTTTCTCTGGATAGTGGGGACATTGGGGTTTATTATTTTTCTGTACTGCAGGCAAAGCCCTTAATCTAGCAATACCATTATCTGGCTATCCTTGCCTTTCCTGCAGACTACACTGTACAAAGGGTATAAAGAAGCTCTTCTTTTAATTGACTCTTCGTATTGTATATGAACACCGAAGTCCTGTAAGCTTCCTATAGAAGAAACATGAACTGCTATGGAGTTCTATTTTTACTCTCACTGCAACTGCCACAATGCATCACATTCTGATCCTCACATACCATCTGAAATGCTTTATTTAATTACACTGCTATTATAGCAGATCAGTACAAGCGATAAGAAAGGCCACATTCTTCCCACCAAATTAAAAATAAAAAAGTGACAGTACTGCACGGAGCATGAACTACAACCACAAACCCTTTCGCATCACTGTCAACTTGCTACAGCAGGACGAATCCCAAAATGAAACACTTAGCCCACAGCCTTCTGGCATAGGTATTTTGAACTGTGAAGCTAACCAACACTTTTTTGGCTGTCAAATTATAAACCCACCAAGAACAAACATTTTTACTTTTAGCAGTTTCAACCTTCACATTTTCACCAGCAAGGTAGGACAAAACCTTCTGTGGTAGCTACACAGCAACAAGGGAGAAATAAGTTTGATTAGATGAAAAAAAAAAAAAAGGGAGTTTATCTACACACAAGACCATCACCCAAGTACTTAGCCCTTCCTCCTTCATACTGCTCCAGTTAGAAGTGCATCACAGCAAAACATTTCTGGTTGAAAGAAAAATACAACAGGAAAAAAATGGGAATAAAAATCAGTTTGATTAGTCCAATATTAGGCACCAAAGATCAAAATACTTCTGTTATAGTTTGCCTAGGCCCGATATCCACAAGCTTCCCGAGTATACTTACAGGGAAGTTCACATTCGGTTTCAAATTGGATGCACATAAGTACAAAAAAGGACATATCCACACCTTTGATGGTTGAACAAAAAGCAGCAAGATCAACAGGCAGACCATCGAGAAGTATCTGTATTTAAATCTGTCTACTGCTTTTAATTACTTTTTCAGAGCTCCTCAGAGCTCTCCCCCAACCAGCTCTTTCATCATGGTGTCCCACTGCCTCGCACCTGAGGTCCCTTCCAGCTATCCTACCTTTAGTATATACTTTTTGTTCTCTCTTTTCAGCTTCCCCTTCTGCAGATGACCTCCAGAGGTCCTTTCCAAACCATGTAGCTTTATCTACTTACTCACAAAGTAGCAAGTTAACAGAGCAAACAGCCTAGGAAAAAGCCCTCCTTTTGACTTACAGCACAGGCACTATCTTCCATCCCTCTAAAGGATACCGTTAAAGCTGGTCACTCACCAACCTTAGGTCCCAAGAACACACATACCTCAGTACTAGTCACAGGCAGGACATGTTTCAACATTATACTTGACAAGAAACATGATGTGCTCATTTACTTCCATATTCTGAAAACATGTAGGCAATACACTGGAATCCAAACTATTCAATTTTTTTTCAGCCAATGCTAAAAGGCATCTTCTCCCCTAACTAGTTCTACATGTAAATCAAACTACTGAGGTTTTGAAACTTTTCTCATGTTACAAGAACAACAACCTCCTGCCTAGAAATCACGCTCCTCTGATTCAGATCCAATAACCCCATTTTGGCAAGTTACCAGACACATAAGGCTTTTTGCTTAATGACTTCATATAACAAAAGTTGTAGCACCCTACTCTTAACAACATAAAGTTGAATATATGACACACAGCTGACAATATTAACAACTGAATCACTAATTAACTCCACCTCCCCGAGCAACTCCAGTCTTGGCTGCATGGTTAAGAAAAAGACTATATTCATCCGCCATTGGAATTACAAGGTGAAAACGTGAGAGGCAGTATCACTACTGTGACTGCACACAGCTCTAAAAATTTGAGTATCACTACTTGACCTGATAACATCCATGGCCTCAAACATCAGTGGTAGCTCAGCCAAGAGGAGTTGGAAGAAAAGAGAGGACCAGGTCCTCTGCTCTTGGCTGTCCCTCTATAGTGAGCCAAAGCTGAATGAAGAGAGGATTATGAAGCAGGGAGGCTAAGCACAGTGAAGGATTTAGTTCAGACTCAGGGTAGAGGTGACAATTAGGCATAGCTGGGAGCACCACAGGTGGCTTTTGGTAACAAGAGATGATAACCAGGGCACAGTTCAGGATAGGATTGCGTTTGGTAGGAAACAAACATGAAAAAAGCAAAAAGGATGAATAATGCAAGGCTAGCAATTAAATCCCTAAGCGAATTTAGGGAGAAGTACAGTAGAAGTCCCCATGGGTACAAGTTGGACAAGTAAGGAAAAGTTGCAGAAGACTGGATCTCCAGCAACAAAGGTGTCTGCAAACAGTTAACTGCTTAAGACTTCAAAGACCTGCATTACCACAGCTGCTTTGTAGGGTTTTATTGCTCAGATGGCAGACTGAAGTGGATCTTTCAGGCTCAGAGCTGCTTTTTTTCTGAGGCAAAGGCTAAGGAGGACCTCACTAAGCTGAGAAATTCTGTCCAGCTAGTCTCCACACCCCTGGGACAAAGGAGTCATGCAGAACAGTGCTTAACTTCAAGGGGAAATGGGAGGGTACAAACACCAGCCTCCAGGGGAATAAGTAACATCTCTATTAGGATGAGAACAGACAGTACTTTGAGGCAGAGAGCAGAAGAGTGTGCAACCTTTATACATCCATCCCAATTAAAAAAAACCCAAACACTTATCTTTGAAGGACTGCAAAGAATTGTAAAGCTGCCTGCAAAAGAGCACTCTCGCAGGCTACAGTTTCACCTAGACCAGGCTGGCAGAATCGCCATCCCCAGTGCTATGCTGGCAACAAGGCAGATGAGAAAAATGATAGCCTGCCCAATCCAGATTATCATGCAATGAAACAACGTGCTCCAGCTGGCACAAGAAAGGACAGTAGAGGGGATCATGCTGGTGACGGGAGTTGAAAAGGATCATTTTCCTGTTCAAGTTAAGGGTATATCTAACATTACTAGCCAAAGTCCTGGTGGGTCAGCATCAGCTGCATGCACTTGTCATCATTTTGTCTTCCCTGCTTCTCTTTTTCAGGGCATCACAGTTTCCCATTACCCCAGACAATGGCTTTATTCCCAATGAACCAGCATGTTGGTTTTGTTCTTTGTTGAGGCCAGACAGAGCAAGAGACAAATATGCCAACCACAGTAGTATGAAGCAGATGAAGAGGAGCTTACAAAAGCGACACTGGTCTCCACTATTCTGAAGCAAAAAATTGTAAAGGCAATTAGAGTAGCGCTCGCCAACAGCACAGGCAGAAACAGAAAGCTTCAACAGCAGAAGACAGCAGCAGACCAGTAATGGGGGAAAGTGATGGAGTTCTGAACAAAAAGCTGGGGACTGCAGACATACTAGGAACCAAGAAGGAATCACCTGTGAAATGCCTCAAAGGAATTAGGGCATGTTCTCCTAAAAAGGTGACATAGTCAATGACCCAGTGCCTCTATACCAATGCATGCGGCATGGGCAGCAAAAGGAAAGAAGCCTCAGGAGCTAGAAAGCTATGATCTAATCACTATCACTGAAATATGGTGGGAAGAATCACACAACTGAAGTGCCGCAATCAATGGCTTGGAACTGTTCAGAAGGGACAGGCAAAGAAGGAAGAATAGGCAGTCTCCCTCTATGTAGAAAAACCAAACATGGATTGACACCACAAAGCTACTTTGAAAAACATCAGTGAACAAGTTGAGGACTTATGGGTGCAAATTAAGGCAAAGACAACAAAGGAAACCTCACACTTGGTGTTTACTACAGGCTGCCCAAACAAGGGGAGCTTGTTGATAAAGAGGTCTTACTTCAACAACAGGAGGCATCATACTCACAGGCTCTGATCCTGCTGGGGACTTCAATCACCATGACATCTGCTGGGAAAGCAGCACAGCAATCTGTAAGCAGTCCAGGAGACTCCTGGAGTGTGTCGAGGATAATTTCTTAATCCCGGTGACAGACAGCACACCCAGAGGAGAAGCATTAATAGACCTGCTGCCTACCAACACGGATGAACTAATTGAGGATGTCAAGACTGGTGGCAGCTGGAGCTGCAGTGGTCATGCCCCAGTGGAATTCGCAATCTTGAGGGATATGGGCCTGGTGAAGAACAGTCAGTATTCTGAATTTTAGGAGAGCAAACTTTCAGTTGTTTAAGGATTTAACAGATGGGACCCCTGGGAAACTGCTTTCAGGGACAAAGGAGCTGCACAGAACTGGCAGCTCTTTAATGACATTTTCCTTAGAGTGCAAAAGCTCTCAATACCCATGTGTAAGAAATAAGTAAGAAATGCAGGAGACAAACATGGCTAACTAAGGACCTTCTGGTCAAACTAAAGTGCAAGAAGGAAACAGGCATGCGGTGGAAGCAGAAACATGTGCCCTGGGATGAATACTGAATGTGCAGTGATGGGATTAGGAAAGCTAAGGCACAGTTACAGGTGAATTTGGCACAGGTTGCCAACAATATGAAGGGCTTCTGCAGAAATGTTAGCCAGAAAAGCAAGATTGAATAAAACATAAGAAGTAGTGACAACTGATATGGAGAAGGCTGAGGTACTCAAAAATTCTTTTGCCACTTCCCACATCTCCCAAGCCCCTGAACCTCAAGGCAAGGAATGCAAAATGAAGTAGCTCCCATCGTTAAGTGAAGATCAGGTTCAAGACTGCCTTAGGAACCTGAATATACATCAGTCCACAGGACCCAGTGAGATGTTTCCCAAGGTCCCAAGAGAATTAGCTGAAATAGTTGCCAAAACATTCTCAATCCTATTCAGAAAGTCATGGCAGTCAGGCAAATCCCCACTGACTGCAAAAAGAGAAACATCATGCCCACTTCTGAAAAGGGTAAAAGGGAGGACCCTGGGAACTACCAACCAGTCAACCTCACCTCTGTGCCCAGTGAGATTATGGAACAAATCCTCTTGAAGACATGTCAAAACACATGGAAGACAGGGAGCTGATTAGAGACACTAAGGGCAAATCATGCCCGACTAATTTGGTAGTCTTCTATGATGACTGATGATTGCATCAAAGTTAAAAAACCACAGATATCATCTACTTGAACTTCTGTAAGGCTGGAACAGGTTGCCCAGAGAAGCTGTACATATACCCATCACTGAAAGTTCTCATAGGGCTTTCAGCAACCTTGGCTAGTGAAAGCTGTCCCTGCCCATGGCAGAGGAGCTGGAACTAGATGATCTTTAAAGGTCCCTCCCAACTCAAATCATTCTATGACTGTAATCCTGCAGGCCAGCTCCTGGAGATAAACTTCTAAAATTTACATGGACTCATTGTCTTGGATGGTTGTTTCTAACTGAAAGAAAGCTACCTCTAGTTTGGCCAAATGGGACATATCTAGGTGAACTCATAGCACCTACTTACATGTTTCAACACCTTGTCATTAGATAAGCAATACCAACAACTGCTGGGGCATCAATGTATGCTAGGAGAGCAACCATTTTATGCAGACAACTTAGAATATAGCTTCTTGCAGAGGCATTTCTTCCTTTATGACCAAAATGACTGTTTGGTTAATCACAGACAGACAACAGCCATATCAAACATCTCACCTTCTTGACATAGAATCATAGAATAGTTAGGGTTGGAAAGGACCTTAAGATCATCCAGTTCCAACCCCCGTGCCATGGGCAGGGA